>JACBWW010000051.1:1482812-1729582 GCA_020086605.1 Lanius collurio
CACAGCTTTCCCTCCTTGCTGCAGCTCACAGCTCTCCCTGCTTGCTGCAGCTCACAGCTTTCCTTCCTTGCTGCAGCTCACAGCTTTCCCTCCTTGCTGCAGCTCACAGCTCTCCCTCCTTGCTGCAGCTCACAGCTCTCCCTCCTTGCTGCAGCTCACAGCTTTCCTTCCTTGCTGCAGCTCACAGCTTTCCCTGCTTGCTGCAGCTCACAGCTTTCCCTGCTTGCTGCAGCTGACCCCTGCCTGCAGCTGCAGAAGCCAAAACATCTGCAGCTGGATGCTGTGCTGCCTCGGGCAACCCCAACAGTATCATACAACAATCCCCATAATAAATTTATTAACAATAAGCATAACGAACAGAGCAACTAATTACCTTGAAAGGTTACAGTTAGTTAGTTCCAATAGTAAACAAATCAACTGGATCAACAAGTACTTCAATGCATAACTGTTCAACTGCAAAAACACTTAACAAACTAATTAACAATTTTTATTTAAATGCAAAAGCCAACTTTCTTAAACTTGATCATAACAATAGGAATCCTTTACCTCATGTATAACATATCTTGAGGCATAAACAAAAGTCAGATTGGTCCCTGTCAGGCATGAAGAGTGGAAGAGGATGGTGACCTGTGGCATACAGGTCTACAGAGAGGACCGGCACAAGTTTTGGATGGCACAAGGTATCATGGATGCAGATCTCTGCATTGGGAACTGCAGCATGCTGAGAGAAGCAGCAGAATCCAGGCAGAAGAGGCAATGTGGGTAGAAATCCTGATGGAAACTTTCTGTACAAGGTTGTTCTTGCACACTTAACCCACAGTTTGGGAAGGAAGTGCACCATTTGTCCTATCAATCTTCAGAGGTTGCTGAAGCTGAAAAGGCCTCTTTCCAAGCCATTTGCAATTTGGCTACTACAGCTGCTTCTTTCTCAATTGGGCTTTTCCATTGCTTTCTGCAGGAATTCAGAGCCAGAGCCAGTGCCAGTTCCAGCTGTGTTAAGGAAGTTTAATGGCTGCTCTTTTTTTCTCTTTCCATGTTATTGCAAAGGACTGCTTGCTGATGGCTTCTGTTTTCAGACAACTGTTTATTTTCTTGTCATTTTCACTTCACTGGTTGAGGAAAAATGGCTCTAATAAACAGTGGCAATTGTTGGTCTGGCAACATATACCCCCCTCAGCTTGGGGCCATACACAATATAGGCCCCCAAAAACCCAGCATGCCTCCCAGAGGCTAACCCCTGTTCTCCACTGGTGAGGTGCATCAGCTCTGTAATTCTTAAACACTACTTTGTCACCCTTACTCTCCTTGAGGGTTTCTCTGTTTTCATATAATGAATTTCTGCTCTCCTGGTCCTCACACAGCAAACTAGTGAGCTGCTGTTAGAGTGGAGTGTTCATACAGATCACAGAGAACAATCAAAAAGTAGATGGAAGGAACATAGAAGAAAACATGTCATTAATTTTTGGGAGTTTCACTGATTAGGCACACACATCACATGGGTAGCTTATAGAACAAAGTATCACTCTGGATATTGTTAAAAGTTAAAAACAAGCTGTGCACTTGAAAATCTTTGGTAGCAAAGACTGCCCTCAGGCAGCTCAACTTTCTAATCTTGATTTTATTTATTGAACAGAACGTAAATAACATATCAGCAAGATTAAAAGGGGTAAAAGGCAGAGAAGACTGTTATGTATATACTTTATATTAAGTAATTTGTTCAGTCAACCAAAACAGAGCTGAAGGGAACTTAGACATTGTTTTGTGTGCTATTTTTGAAAAACATTCTTGCTGTTAGACATACAGACATCTGATTTAGAGAAGGGATGGAAGAACATAGTGTTCATATAAAATAGTAACTTTTCAAGTGGTGTTGTCGGCATCCCGTGATTTTTCATTAAGATGTGTCCTTACTTAAGTGATGAAGTATCTAGATAAATCTCCAGACATGAAAGCCTAATTCTTGATTAAAAGCAATAAACTCTTGAAAATATGCTGCTGATTTGCATTTGTGATGAAAGTGTAAGTCATGCATGAGCCTGTGAAATGTGTGTGAATGGCAACTCCAATAACCTTCAAACTTAAAGAAAGTGGATTAAATATTCTCATAAACAACCAACAAAAAAAAAGTGAATTGCATGGAAAATGAGAAAGCTTTTGGGAATATCGTGCTATAAATAGAAATACTCTTGGATGTGACACATAAATGTAGCCAAGATTAATACAGACACACTGAGGTTACTGGTGCATGTTGAGCCTCTAGTGTGACAGCATTATTCAGTGATCTTTTGCTCCTATAGAAAAATTTGAGTGGTAATTATAGGACAAAGGAATGACGAAGCAGACTTAGAAAACTAAAATTTCTTCCACCAGAGTAAAAACTTTCTAGTGCTACAAGTGGCTGATACCTGCCTGGGAGCCAGTTAGCTCAGACTGATGGTGTTGCAAATGAATCTGTCATGGGACCAAAACTTCTGTTGCCCAGACTAGTCTAGACTGGAGTTGGCCTGGTGGCCAGTCAGGTCCAGTGCCAGTGCTTGGAGAAGCACTGTCTGCTTTAAAAACAACACCAAAAAAGACAAAGACTGATAACTCTTCGCAGATGCACTACTAATGCTGTCAGCAGGCAGACAGTAACATATTTTAAGTGAAATGTATGGAATCTGAGTCACTTACATGTTGTATTATAGATATATATGACTTTTTGTTCAGTTGTTTGGTTTTTTTACTCCAAATGTGTGAATCACATGAAATGGTTTGCATCTCAAAAGATATTACCCAGGAACCTATCACTAGGATTCTTGGAAATTACAAATTCTGAAACTAGGGTGGCATAAGGGCTTTTCTAAGTAACCATTTTTTGTCTTTCTCCATGAATATACGTATAGTAAGACGTATGGATTCCGTTAGCCCTGTGGGTCTGGGATACAGGAAAACTCAGACCTTTGGATGTAGCTGACAGAATGAAAGCCTGTTATGTTATGCATCTGTATCACCAATATTACAAGGAAGGGTAAAAGTCAATGGAATGTTTATGGCTGCTTTACAGAGCAGAGGAAAAGAGGATGAAGACTGTGAGTCGCATAATTTTCTGTCATAGCTAATGAATAGTCTCTTTTACTTTGCATTACAGAGCCCTCTTTTGTGGTATGGGAGAAGTAGGTTTTGACTGCCCTTGTAGATATCAGAGTGAGGAGCAACAGATTGCCATAGGAAGACTGAGAAATACAGAAGCTTTAGCTATTGGAAATCAATAATAAAATACACATTATTTTTAAATAATGGAAATGTAGAAATCCATTCCTGGGACATTATAATAGCAGCATATTCTAACAGCAGCACTAGCCTCTTGAGCAGAAGCACCATGGCTTCTCTCTTTTCAACTATGGAACTAATTAACTGTTGCTACTTCCAATTATTAACCTCGGACTATTGGTTCATTTCATTTTTATTCTGTCTTTAATCGTAGCACGTCCATCTCAGCTTTATGTGGCATCCAGGCTTAAAATGCTGTGAATGAGTGAAAGAGCAGGCAGGAATGCCTCCAAGCTGAGCATACCCTGTGTGAAGGTTGTTTTCTATGGAATCGCTGTAGACACCCAACAGAGACAATTAGAATATATCTACTCCAAAATACCCTCTGGTAGAGCATTGGTGACTAGCTAATTAGAGGCACTTTTACAGCCCACGGAGATAATGAGACTCTGCTGCCACCTCAATAGAAGGGCACACAATGGGCCAGAAAATTCCTTGTTGCTCAGCTTACAGAGGGCTGAAATCTGGCAAAGGACTTGCTTCCTTTCAGGGTTATATCCTTTAATTCTCACATTCATGGCTCATGTGGCTCATGGGCTCTGCTCACTGTAGTTTAGAGCCTGCACTGTTTTCTTCTGTTGCATTTCTGCTGCACAACTGACTTAAAGAGGGATGTATCTGCCAAACTCTTTGTCTGCCACTGTCTCTTCTGTGTGGTCTTCTACTGTACCTCTATGATTCTTGTTATTTCAGCAACTTACTCCTGAAGATTTGTATGTGAGCTTGGAGGCTTTTCTTCTGTTTTATTTTTGTCCTGATATATTAAATTAAAAATAAAAAATAGAGATTATTACACAGGCTGTGATTATAAATAATTTAGCAGCTAGTAATACAGATTAATGCTTGAGATGAGGTTTGTATCAAAGCTTGCTTATGCACTGGTCAGCTAGAATTTGGTCAGGATAGAGATTGACTCAGTCTTTGCAGGAGAGTGTTTAAGCTTTCATGAACTCCCCAGGACACTAACAAAAGGTGTGACATGTATCTAAAGTTGTGGAGTTGGGGACATTTTTGTTCTCTAACTCAGCAGTGAGGCCCTGGGCTCTGGTGCACCCCTGTGTAAGCAGACTCCTGTGGTACCAGAGCTGATTCCCAGTCTGAGGGCAGCTGCCTGCATTCTGCCTAGGGAATATGGAGTTAGAGCCTGAGAGTATTAACAGGTACATGTTAATAAAAAGAGGTGGTGGAGACTGAAAGCTTGCTTTTCCCACCAGCTTCTTCATGTATTACAAAATGTGTGTCTGGAGAGGCAGTACAGGGACTCTTGCAATAAATCTAGATTGGCCCTTGGCCAAGAGAAGTTATTGAGCTCAAGAATCTGGGCTTCTCCTGAGGAAATAAAAAAGCCTCAATCTCTCGTGTTTCCAGTTGCACAGTTTACACTGAATTAAAATATGTTTCATCTATTTAGCAGTCTGAATAATAAAAGCTGTATACAGCTGCACTAGCACTGTGCTATGCATTCTAATGACAAGCTTGTGACTACACTAGAATTGTAACTGCAATTCAGATGTTTCTTAATGCAGCCCAAATATTTTATTAGGGCTTCTTTTAGATATGCATGCCAGAGAGGGAGGGCAAAAGAAGAGTAAATAGCATTTAAGATTTTAATAATCTTTTGTTAAAGAGAGTTAATGTAAAGGAAATATGGAAATTGTATGTTTTCAGACTGACAAGCATAATAATTTCGCCACAACGCGATTAAAATGACTGTCTAAATATTTGGAGTGTCTTCTAATAAAAATATATTCAACCTGTTTTCCATGTTCTGATTAATTTGAAAGCAAAAATGACATACAGTTCAAATGAAGGTATTAAATCAGAAAGGATAGCATTGTTCTCTCCTGGAAACCATGATTTAATATTCAGACTAAAGTCTTAAATGTTTGTGTATTTTGCCAGCTGTTTAGCAGCTTGAGGCACTTTGAACAGTTTCAACAAAATGACAATAAGACTTGGGCAAAGTAAGATTCATTAGTGGAGAAAAAAAGAATAAAGTAGACAAATAACACAAAGGGGGAAAAAAGGAAGAAAAAAGGAAAATGGCAACATTCCTTTGCTTCAGGTTGGGTTTTGGTTTTTTTAAGTTTGAAAGGAGTGTGTAAATTGGAAAGCATTCTGCACACAAAAGGAGAGCCTTTAGACTAAAAATGGGTAGTTACACATGGCTTACAGTCCTCTTAACAGTCTGGGGGAAGAGTGGCAGTTCCTTATGATGACTTTTCCTCACAAACACAATAGGTGCAAGTTATAAAGAGAACACAGTTGTAGATGTTCCAGGCTTTTGAAAATATCAGCTGCTTACTGTATTAATAAGAAAGCTTTATCCAAGTAACATTTTTCCTGATAGAAATGGATGGAGTAGAAGGTGCCACATGTTTTAGTACTTCATGTACAAACAGAGCTTTAACAACAAAGAATGGAGCTGCACCTTGACTCCACCTGTGAGACAACGTACCTGTGACTTGTGGCCTTTTGGTCTCAAGACTTGCTTAGTTTGTGAAGTGCTTTAGGGAGCATGTGAAGTAAATATTTTGAATTAAAAACTTACTGGATGGTTGCCTGCAAATACAGAATACTGGATCAGGATAGTCACTGGTACTTTTGTCTTACAGCTTTGTGTTGTGCATTCCTTCTGATCGTGTGTAGTGTAGTTTATCTGGGCTGCTCCTGTTTGGCCGTTTTGTCAGGTTTATCTTGTGTTGAGGAAGATTCTGGTACTTAAGTTACCAAACTGTTCAGTTAAGACTGAAATATTTATGTCTGTAAAGAGAAAATATGAGAGCATTTGTTCATGGTAAGGCCAATGGAGGTCCCCAGCCACCGTGGGGAGCATCAGAATAGGGTCCTCTCAGCGCAAGGGAAAGGATAATAGAAGTTGTTTAGTCCTTGGATTGCAAAGCAGCTTTAGATAAACATAATAAAATTTTCATAATTAAATCCATTGCCATCAAACTATAGAAGCTATTCCTCACTTCAGGTATTAGGACAAATCTAGAGTTCAGACTTGAAGCAATGAAAAGCTCATGTTTGAGCAATGAAAAGCTCACTTTGCCTTGGAATGGTCTCTGAGGAATGTAGATTTTGGATCCCTTTGAACTAAATAGCAATTCTGTATTTAACACTTCTCATAACCTTTCCACTCCCTTTGCATACAGAACACTGCTGTACACACACACAGTCTTCTAGTAGTTCTATTAGGCTGCAGTTACCTTTTCAATACAGGAAAAATTGCAGGAGACTCCTGAGACCTGTGTTCATCCCACAAAAAGCCTCACATGCACTTCCCTTGCAGCCATAAATGAGGAATGAAAAGAACACCTACACCTGTCTGTTCCTGAGTCTGTCTTACTAACATGAAGTGCAAGGAGAGCTCAGTAAGTCTGAGTCTAAGGCTGCATCTGAAGACCATTCCTGGTGCTTTGGAAACATGAAGGAAACTGCCCAGTAGTTTTAATGTGGAGGTGAATGGATAAAATGCTCTGAGGGCAGTTAATATTCAGTCATCATCAGTGTTCTTTACCAAGGTAGGAGGCCACTGCCGAGTCAGGGATGCTCTTTGGAGCCTGATGTAGCCAGCCATCGGATGTCACTGTTGCACTGCTCAACTCGGGCTGAAGGCTCGGTTCTCTAGTAAAAATTCTCTCTCTTGAGGAAGATAAATAGTTAAGAACAGGGGGAGGGGGATTCCGAGTCAGATTCATCCCCGTGAGTAAATTGAAGCCAAGAACTTACAGAAGATTGAAATAAGATAGGCAGGGCTTTTTCCACCGGTGTCGAAGGCAGCAGAGTCCATTAAGGCAGGGAGGCGAGCAGTTGCTTGATTGTAATGAAGGAAGGAGAAGACTCTTTCTCAGTGACAGGTCCTGGCTTGATTATTTTTAATTTTGATGGATGTATGAGGGACCAAAGCACAAAAAGTTTTACTCAAGGAAGGGAAGAGGGACTAGGCAGTGTAGAATACTTATTTTCTTCCTACCTCAGAATGAAGGCATTTTTTGTGCTAAATTGGAGTCTTTCCTCATCCTTCATTCATTCTTTAAGACATTGAAAATAGATCATTTGGGCTTATTTTATTCCCCCCATGGTTACTGTATTCTTTCACTATTTCTGACAGTGGTATACTTTGGATCATAAGCTCTTAATTTGTGCCTTGTTAACATGTGCATATTGTAATACTTTTCTGATCAATTTGGTCAAAGTAGTACATAAATGTGTTTGTGAGCAATATGTAGTTTGGATCTATTAAGGAAAGGACAGATTTTGTAGTGTCATTAAAGGTCTATCTATAAAATATGTACAGGTGTAGTAATGCAGAGAAAATCAACAGCAATGGTTATTTGAGAAATCTATGTCAAAATGGATCCCCCCACAGACTACATTGTTTTTATGTTTCCTATTTGCATAGTAACATCCAGGAGAAGAACTTAATCTCATAGGTTGCTGTAGAGTACTTGTGAAAAAATAGTTTAAATTATCTTAGAAATGAGCACTATCTGTCACAAAAGTTGGTAAATAGATGCACTGAATTATAGAGAGTTTATTGGTGCACCTGGTTTTATTTAACACCTTAATAATCCAGAAGGTACTGTAAGCAGCATGGCAAATTCACAGGTTGTATTACATTTTGGAAGAGATGTGAGATTGGATGATAATATAAAGATCCTGCAGTTAGAAATAGGACAGCAAATAATAAATAATGTCATCTAGAAAGTATGCGAATGGAGAAACTAATGTTTAATGTAATAAGAGAGCAGTACTTCAAGGAGATGAGATAGTGGAAACAGTATGGTTTTACAGTGTGAAATGTGTGTGAAATAATGGGGAAGGGATTGTCAAGGAATAGTTACAGGACTATTATGTATTAAACTAGGCGTAGAATAATGGTGAAGACTGAATTCGTACACTTGCTTCAATTTGCTCTGGATTTGGCAAAAGAAATTCAAAATCATTAGTATCTTCTTTTTTGAAAGCTCCTGTATTCTTGATGCTATTATAAGAGTCTCTCTTTTTTTTTTTTTTTTTTTAATTTTTTTTTTATTTTCAAAGAGTTTTTAGCTTCTGGCATTTAAATAAGTAGAATTACCTCATAAGACAAGTAAAAAGAAACTGTTGATTATATTAGAGAGATGCCTCTGCCTGAATTAAGGTGCAAATGAGGCCAAAGTCAGTAGTACAGATTTTATTTTTGACAATAAATGTGAGGTGGAGATAGAAATAAATAGAAAAAAAAAAGCAGGAAGTGGGGGAGAAAGAGGGAGAGAGATTTAGTAGAAAGATAGTTCTCATAGTTGCATATGGTGTCTTGTTAGTCCTCTTTTGGGCTTCTCAGTGATGGGGTGGTGGGGTCCCACAAAACAGAGTTCAGTGTGTTATTATGTGTTCAGGTGTACCTGGGAATGCTCAAGCACCCCCACTGGGAGAAGTTTTATACTGCCTTTTACAGCACTCTGGATCTGTCAGTCATGTGCAGTCCTCAGGTGGAGGATGAGTCTGGGGGTGTTTTGGAGGTCCTTGGTGGTTTATGACACTTTCTAAGACATGAAAGCTGCCTCTCATGTCCTGGCTGAGCCTGTTTTACTCCATCAGAAGGGATGAATGCCCTTGGCCTGCCTGGGAGTGAGTACCCTGTGCTCAAGGGTGGGGCACTTCGGTGGTCACAAACGAGCAGTTGCTTCTTTGCACTGTTTGCTACCGTGGGCAAAGTCCTCTGGTGATCTTGAACAGTGTTTAAGGCATTTAGGATCTTTGAGTCTCTTATGGTAAAATTCAAGTATTTTTTTAAAAGCACTGTGTTTTTAACCTTTTCTTGATATATTTGAGTCTTAAGTTGTAAGTACTACTTTGGCAATATGGATCTCTTACACACATCAAAAGTTGACATCAGTTACCAAAAGTGAAGGTACAGGAAAAAACTTCAGCAAACATTGTTGATTAAAGAAATAGAAAGGCTGATATAGAAAAAAACCCAGTAAACTGAATAAATAATTTGCCAAACTGATGATAAAATATCTATGTAATAAATATCTGAGGACACTAAAGGATAACTCGGTTTAGAAAACATGAGAGCTTGCTTACACCATGAGTAGGCATAATGGGTGCTATGAAACAAAAAGTAAAAAGAAATCAAACAATATTTATCAGAGTAATGACTAAATTATTCTACATGGTATAAATAACTTGAGGGTGGAAGTGGGTTTAATAATTTTTGAAATGGAGCATGGAGTACAACATGGCATGAATTCTGGAATTGGTAGGGGGATAAACCAGACAGGGCCCTGTTCCTAATACTGAGTGCAATGCGATGATCTTAAGCCTTTGCACTCTGTACCATCATAATGTTCACGGTGCTTTTATTGTGACATGTCATTTTTTCCTGAAAGATTAGCAAGTCTGAAAGTAACTAACTTGGTGGAGTCTTCAAAATTATGGTTGTTGTTGACAATATGATTACAGCAGAAAGTACTCTGAAGGCTAAATTTGAAATCTTTAATAGGAAATGGCTTTCCAAAAGACAAATCAGAAGACTGGAAAAGAGAGCTCCATTGCAAAACTAAAATAATCCATGAGGCTTTGGAGCAGGTTTTAAGAAATACATACTTCAGTTCAGTCTTTTCCTCTATTAGAAGCATAATTTCTGTCTGCCACATTCAGGAGCAGATGGAGAAATCCCAGAGATTGATTTGTGCCAGCCCTTTTCCTGCCATAGTCACTTTTACACATCAGCACTTCCTGGGCAGAATTGTAACCATTGGTATATCAGTATGTGACTTTGGGGGTGTCCCTTTATCTTTCTTTGGGAGGTCAAGGACAATGTCAAGCAGCTCAAGCTACAAAATACCAAACTGCCCGCTGTGAAAGAGGCAGCTTGGCTATGAGGAAGTTGGCTCTTGGTAGGCTGTCCAAGACTGGCAAAAACCATGTTAAATATTCCCAAGACAGATCTTTACCACTTAATGACCATCAGGGTAGAGTATAAAACATCATAGCATGCTGCATATATACCCAGGAGCACGATGCTAGGGGACTAAAGGGAATTTTTATGTTTTATTTAAAGGGAGTTCTATTTTCCCACAGAATTGGAAATGCTGGCCTTGACTACATCCAATGATGCAAATAAGTGCTAGCAGCAGGTTTTCCATGGGTGGCTCTAGAAAGGACAGGTGTTTTTGTATTTAATGAATTTTTAGGGTTGACAAGAGCAGTAAGTTTTTTACTTTTAATGTTTGTGTTTTAAAAGACTGCTTTCTGCTACATGCTGGTGACATTTTTTTCTAGCCCCATCTGGAGTGTCTTAATTGGTGCTGTGCATGTTAACTTGTTTTGCCTTCCAGTCAATTACTGGAAACTTCCCTTCCACTAATGTCCAACTGGGCATTCTTCTCCCCATTATACCTTCAGCTATGTGTGTTCCCTCAACATATATATTCAAATTTATATTGCTAGACTGTTTTGCTTCTGATTACAAACACAACTGCTTTTAAATGTGTAATGTAGCCTGTTGCAAAGTCTGAATGTGTGTAAGCATGTATAAACTAGAGGAATTCCTGGATAAATGTACAATGATTAGGAAGGAACCTTTAACTGAGCCAGAGAAGATTGCAGATGTGCATTTATAGGCTCTGATGCAGCAAAGTGCTTAAACACCTGTTTTACTTAAGAGCACAGGCAGCCCAATTGTCGTTAATGGGACTATTCACGCTTAAAAATAAGCACAGAGATTGAAGAGTTGGATTGGAGCCAGGAATATTAACAGACAGCAGCCATGGTATTTATGAATTGTCTTTCTCTTAGGCAGTAAGTTCATAAACCAGTATCTCTAACAGTGGGACTGCTTCTGCTTCGTGCAGCCACAGAAATGGAAGAAAGAGGAAAGATGGAATAGTTCTACAGAAAGAAATTAAAAGCCACTGAATTAGAATCTTCTGCCAGACACTGAATACTTCAAAGATTGAAGACCTCACTTGAAAGTTAGGGATTTGGATGGGGCTGACCACTTGATGCAGTAACTCAAACACAGACCAGCCATTCCAAGGCCTGAAGTTTTCCTTCTATTAGCTGTACTTGAATGGTGTCAAATTAAAACATCCCATGCCAAACTTTCGTGTTTTATGTGGATCTATCCCAAGGCTTCTAGCTGCAGAGGAAAGAAACCTCAGTTTGGTCAGAATGGAACTTTGGTGGGTGTTTTTTTGCTTTTCACCCAGTGAAAATTGCCTTTCTGACATGATATTTTTCAAAAAGCTGTAATGCTCATGTGTGTTTATGTCCTTACCTCTCCTTGGGCTAATGCTGCATCTTCAGATCCACTTTTTCCTACTGCTCAGTACAAATTCCTCTGGCTGTCTTGCAAGCAAAGAAAGTGATGCTGATGAATAAAACAAAAGAATTTGCTGACTCTTCTGTCTAAAATCACATCAAGTACTAAGGGAAATGCTGGGTTTGCTTTGTTGGAAAGTAACTCAGCACAGAATCTCCACTCTGTGAATCACCCATTCCCATTGATAATGAAAAGAAATACCTTTCCTTACATCCTGATAAATCTGAAGAATGTTATGCAAATTGAAAAATGCACCTTTGTCAGAATGCTGTCAGGTAGCACCTTTCACTCTGCAGAACTATTTGTAAGCACAGGGAACCATCGAGAAAGTAGTAATGAATTGCTCTGGTACACTGTTCTGGCAGCCGTTAATAAATCAATGTGAAGGGGAGTTCTGAAGGGCAAAATGTTGCTGTCGGTAGGTGTCCAATTTAATTTTGCTCAAAATTAATATTTCGGATATGATAAGTGAGCTGGCAGGAACAGATTTCATGATTAATTCTATGGAGTCAAAAATGCTTTGATGGCACTTTAATAGCAGCTTCACTGATCTAAAAGTCCCTTCAACTAGCTGGTGTGCTTCAGTTCCCAAATTATATTATTAAACCTCTTTTTTTGGTTTGTAAATAATGAAATGTTGCATATTAAAAAGTGAAGTTTATACTGCTTCTAGTTCTACCTATGTAAAGTGATGGGGACTTGACTTGGATGTATAGTGGTTTAAACAAAATTAGGTAAGGGTCAACCCTTTTGAGAAAACAACCATAAGTTGTTTTGTTGGGTACGTCATTCTCTTGACCCTGCCAAGACCTTGATTTTGTGCTGGAATGAAGTAGAGAAATGTTTGAAGGTTCATTAGTATCTACTTAGGGTGGACTGGGAAAGCTTTTAAATGTAGAATGGTGTTAATAACAAACGTGCATTTTGTTTCATAGTGAAGACCTTTCATCTCTGCATCTTAGGGCCCTTTCCAAATGCTAATCAGTGAAGATTTGCTGTACCCTTGTCAAATTTCTTACCTAGCATTTGTTTGTACAAAACCATTTCTTTAATGGAGTTGTCCTTTGTATTGGACATTTGCTGATATGCCAGCTTCTGAAGGAGATTCTTCTATTAGCATTTTACTGATAGAAAAACTGAGTTACAAAAGGGCAAGTTCACATCTAAGTTAAATGCCTTCTTGAATCTGTAACTATTTTACAACCTTCTGCTGATAATTTTTCCTGTAAACCACAGACTTCTTAAATCTTGAGACAGGCGTGGTTTTAGAAATTTGTAAAAGCAAATAGGCACAAGTAGAGTGTTTGGATGTACATATGCATATTATAAATGAGAAGATGCATTTATGCAATACAGATGAAAAATCTTGCAGATGCATAAAATGTATAAGAAAACTGATTAACTTTAGCAATGTAAATTACCCTTATGTTTATGCATTTCTTCAATTTACAATATTCATTAAAAGCCATAGAAACAAGACATGTTGCTAGTTGTTTCCAAAAAGGTAGCACTCAACCTGATTAACTTGTATTTTGAGCAGAGTATATATATATTGAATTTGTGTAGAATTTGTGGTTTGTGTCCTTTGTAGCAAAGTTTACATAGGATGAGTGAATGAAAGCTTCTGTCAACTTCATCCGGAAAGGAACTATTTGGGTGGGGTTTCACCAGCTCATCTATCCCCATTTCCCTCTGTTAGAAGTGGGATTGTGCCAGGTTCAACATCGTGGCAGTAAAGTCAGCAAACACCAGTGGCCAAAGTCATCTCACTGGCAGAAGCGATGTGTGGGGCAGAGGTGTACTCTGAGCTGCACCCAGCGTGCCTCAAACGTGGGGCACTACCCAAGGCATCCCCTAAACATTCCTGTGACATCTGGGCTTGCCAGAAGGATGTTTCCTGCAGTGGGAGCATTTCCTCCCTTGTGCACACCCACAGGGACATTGCTGCTTGGAGCTCTGGCCACTCTCTGGATCCTGGCTTTGGTTCAGAGGACCTCAGCCCAGCTTTGCCAGGGGCTCACCAGTCAGGCTGTTCTGCTGTGCAAATACACTGTTGCTCTTGCAGAAAGCCATTAGGGAAAAACAGTGTAAACCCATTGTTTGACATCCAAACTCCAGCTGTCAGTCATGGGAGAAGCATCATTAATTTCTGAGGGGCTTTCTTATATATCTAGAAGAGTAAATGAAAAGGTGAGAATGAAAAATAAATTCTCTTATATAAATGGGGCACTTGGATTATAAACTAGCCATGATGTTCTGTTTCTGTGGCAACACAGAGGGAGTGAAGGCTCTTATAGTAGTAGTTCTCTGACTCACTCCTTGAAATTAATGCAGTCTTTTAATTTGAGGCTGTTGGTTTGGCAAAAGAACTTCAGAAGCAGCACTTTGATGTCTTTTTGTAGCTGAGGAAAAGCCTTTAATTAGGTCACCTAAACTTCATTTTCTTTTAAACTGTTCACTTTCACAATTCCTTTTTCCTTTCCTTCCTTTGATGTTTCAAAATATATGCCAGTGATATTTAAGTTTATTTATTATGCACTGGCATTAAACCTTTGCTATTAACATTTACTTATATGCTTGAAAATTGATTAATTAATTAAGTGTAGAGGGAGAATTATTCATTCATGTGTCATTTAACATTCTACATACTTGTCATTTACATATGTTGTACTCTGTAGGAGTAACAACTGTAGTGGATGTAAAAGGGTGTTATGTCTCACAGCACAATGGCCTTCGTGGTCCTAATTTCACATATAGGATGAAAATTAATTTTGACTAAGCCACTAAGAATGGATGAACTGAGCTGAGCTGCAAAGTCAGACACAGACAGATCAGACTAAATTATGGGAAAATATTATGTAAAGAATTCTATAGAAGCTACTACTGGAGTATGTTATTGCATTATCTAACAATTCTTTCTGTATATTGTTTGGGAGGTTCAGAGAAGGAAGATTTTGTTCAAACAGGCACAGTTTTGATCTGAGAGTTTACACAATTATTCTCATGCAAAGGGGGAGCAGAAGCAGTACCAAATGACCTGTCATGCAGTTAAAAGGATGGAATTCAGCCTGTGCAGTGGTACAGACCATTACCCACGCTCTGTTAATGTTCTGTATTAGCAGCCCCATACTGAGCACAGTGCTGGTTGTGGCTGCATCCTCACAGAGACAGATCGAGCTCTGGGAAATGGTGATGAATTTTTGTAATGCCAGTCTGCGAGCCATCTGATGAATGAATGAAATTAATTTGCATGAAGCATTGATTGTCTTTTGTACTCAGTCTGAGGGTCTTGGAGCTGAAGAAATGGTTCCATTTGGGGGATGTTGTTTTTATGGACAATTCTTCCGTCAAACCAGCAACTGGTGGTGTTTTTCAGCAGCTGGTGCAGCAAACCAGCTTCTCTTTTGAGGCTTTAACATAGCCACCCGTGTCTCACCTTGCAAAGGGCTGTAGGGACATGTGGTACCTCATGTAGTACAGTAAAATAAATCAATTGGTATAATAAAATTTTTAGGAGAAAAAAAATAGACAAGTTTGGGAGCAACAAAGCATTAGTTTCTATTAATATGATGCTGTACTGAGAAAAAAGTAGTAAATTGTCATTCAACATTTTTAGATCTGTCCTTATTTTAAGAGACTGTCCTCTTTTTGTTTGGGTTTTTTTTTTCTGTTTTTGAGGCAAATCCCAGTTTAAAACACAAATAAGTTGTATATATAAGACCAGAATACATAAATGAGTTCCTTTTATGTTCAGAAATATGTCTGCTTGTCAGTTCACTGTTATGTGGCTGTTGTTTTTTTATCTCCTGATGTGATGATATATCAGAAAATCAGAACTGGGTAGCTAATAGCAGAGCTCTATTATGCCAAGAACAGGCTTCTTAAGAAAGGGAGCTATTTAAGAAAAGTAACTACGCTTGTGCATTATAGGGTATAGAAAAGAGTTATTAGTCATCTTAATGCCTCTCTTTTTTCAACCAAAGCACCATTGTTCCCTGCAGAATATTCCTCTTGTTCTCTGTAGCTTTCAGTAATCCAGATGGACAGAAATCCATTGTCACTGCAATGAAACAAAACTGTAACAAAGAACGGGATCACAGCACCGTGTGCTGAGATTTTAGTCAGGTGCATGTGGTGAGCAGGGAAGCATTGAAGGTTTTTGTGTCTGTAGAAGATGCAGAGACACAAAGTGAAGACGTCAGAGTGTGATCAGGAGCAAACATTGTTCTTCCAGTAGGTATTTTTTGGCTTTTTTTTTGCACAAAGAATAATGGAGGAGCAGGGGAAGGGGGTAGTCAAATATGAGATGAGTGACATATAACAAAGAAGATTTTATGATCTACCCTTGGGGAAACTTTGCCAGAAAAATCTGACACCTGATATATCATCTGGTGCATTCCAGAGGGGAAAAAATGTGTTCTTGGCAGTTTCTGTAAACACCTCAGAGATAAGAGCTGCCTCTGGCTCAGGATGGCATGATGATATTGAGAAAGAAGGGAACACTTGCAGATGCAGGGAAATTAATCTGAATTTGGTACTGAAATGCTAATGGTCTCTTTCACTGCATCCCAGGTTGAAAGTGAAGACACACAGTATGTTGCATTTGTTTTTCCTGTTCTCTCATGCTTTGATTAGACTACATAAATAGAATCATATTAATTGTATGTCATCTTACCAATTGAAATTCAAGGCTGCAGCTTGCAGCCTTTTGATTGAGATGCAGAAGAGCTTCTGGTAAAATCTTTTTGTAAAAGAATTTACTGTCCCTGTTTTTGCAAAAGGATCTTTTAAAAATTTTGGCAGTCCAATTTATTGATTTATTTCTATTGCTTAGGGATATTTTTTTCTATTGATGGGTAATGATTAAAAAAGAACAAATGTCCCACACCAAAAGGTATTCCTAATATTCCTGGTTTTGAAATACTAAGGTCAGGTTCTGTCCTGTACATACTGAAAAATAAATCTATGTAATGGAAATCTTCTTGCAGGTTTAGGATGATTATCATCATAACTTCTTCTGCCGTGAAAGAAAGTGAGTCTGGAACACACAAAAAGAAGATGGGGAAAAATTATTTTTGCATTATGTCTTTTCTAACACAGATTGTGTGATATTTATTTAGGGGGTGGTATTGGAGGTACTGATTAGTGAGTCTTACAGGAGGCAAGAGAAAGAGTCAGATCTGTTTGTCAGTCCACACAAAGATATGTGTCAGTTCTACAGAGATGTTCTTCCCTGTAAGGTGGTAGCATGGGGCTTCTAAAGCTCCTCTGTGCTTGATGGATTTGTACTCTGCATATTGGCTGTCGTTCATAGCATGCTTTTATTTGAATTTTGTGCTCTAAGGCTGAACTAAGATTAAACTTGCATATCTGGGTTCCTGCTGACTTTTTGTGGTTTGTGCAGCCCTTCATAGCTGTGCAAAATGACAGTCTGGTGCTGTGGGGTTTGATCTCCAGGGCTCAAACAGGTAAAGCCAGAGCATTTTCAGGCAGCTGCACTGGGTTTACACCTGTGCTAGCAAACTGTTGAGAGTTCACAAATTGTAAAAGTGTGAAAACCCTTGGGTGTGAGATTCTGCCTAGTCAAGGGTCCCAACGCTCTGCTGTCCTGTCATGAAGCTCAAGTGGGTACACTGCTCAGGTGGGTATGACTCTCTTAATCAGATTTAGTAGTAATTATGTACAGGATGTCAGACACTTCACACAGTCTGTGTCTGCACCAACATGAAAGACAGTAGAGAGTTTAATTTGTAATCAGCATTGATGTTTCTGATTTGTAGAGTGACCTTGAGTACAGATTGTCTGCCCTTCCAGAGGCTTTTAGCGAGCTTCCCTCACACCTCTCACTCCCTGATGCCGTGTCTGAGGAGGACCTGTAGGTTTGTGGGTGTGGGCTGAGGAGAACCTCAGCTTGCCCTGTTGGTGAGAGCTCACAGCCCAGAACCAGCCGTGTCCTGGGCATCAGGAGCAGCGTGGGCAGCAGGCCAAGGGAGGGGGTTCTGCCCCTCTACTCTGCTCTGGTGAGACCCTCCCTGGAGCACTGTCCGGCTCTGAGGCCACAGCATAAGGATGGGGAGCTGCTGGAGCAAGTCCAGAGGAGGCAATGAAGATGCTCCAAGGGCAGGAGCCAGGCTGGGAAAGTGGGGGATGTTCACCTGGAGATCCAGGGAGACCTCAGAGCCCCTTCCAGTGCCTGAAGGGCCTCCAAGAGAGCTGCAGATGGACTTGGAACAAGCTTAGAGTGGCAGGACAAAGGAGAATGGCTTCAAACTGACAGAGGGCAGGTTTAGATGGGATATTGGGAAGTGCTTCTTCCCTGTTAGGGAAGGCCCTGGCACAGGTTGCCCAGAGAAGCTGTGGCTGCCCCATCCCTGGAAGTGTCCAAGGCCAGGTTGGACAGGGCTCTGAGCAACCTGGGATAGTGAAAGGGCCCCTGCCCATGGCAGGGGTTTGGAATGAGATTATTTTTAAGATCTCTTCCAACTCAAACCATTCTATGCTGTGTTACTTTGTGGTAGTCACTGTAAGGCCATGTGAATTTGTAATTTCTGGACTATTTTGATTCCATTCATCATTAGTGAGATTCTGTGAAATAAAGGATCATCAGTACCCTTTAGTTCATACTTGCTTTTCTTATTTCTGATAAACTTGGACACTTGGGACCTTGTAACTAATAAACCATTGACAGCAAAGCGTAAGAGTAGCTGCCCAACACAGAGGTTCTTTCATCTTTCATGAAGGATCTGTCATCTCATTGACACCTTTAGTCTGAATTTTCTGAAACCATGTTGCTCTTAATAAATGTTAACTAAGCATTAACCTGTCATTGATTTGTACATGCTAGGGAAAAGCAAAGCCAGCATACTGAGGAGCACTTTATACTTGCAATTTGTGGTAAAGTGCTCTGATTTTTGAAGGATAAAGCAGCAACACTCAGTGCCATATATCATCAGTGACAAAACAAGTGGCATAACTGAAGGACAGGGTTCTTTCAGGATAGGATGACTGCTGATTCAGTCCATAGGTGGAGTTTAAGTCCTAGGCTGTTAAGGAATGGCTGATTTTACTGGTGCACTGTAGTCACATAGTTACTTAATCTTTTTCTTGATGGCTCTGGGAAGTCCTGAATGTCCTGAATATCTGATATTTTTGCTTTCTTACCTCTGCCATCTCTCTCCATCTTACCAGTCATTTCTGTTATACAGATGTGGTTCAATGCTCAACAGAAGCAAGGGTAAGGTGTCTCACAGAAAGGTTAACTGGGCTGAAGGTAGTTTGTGTTTCTCTAGAGCAGGGAAGCTTCCAGTGGCAATGGAAGATTTTAGCTTACAATCTATTAACAGTTGTGCTTAGAATTGAGACCAGCCTAATCTAGCCAAATACTGCTACAATAGCTGTGCTGAAACTTAGAGTGTTGTCAAGCTGTGTGGGGCAGCTGTCTGGCAAACAGGTTTTTTTGCTCTTTATTGTTTCAATTTCTTGAGAGGAATAATTTATTCCATTGCAACTCTGTTCACAATAAAGCTTTCATAAACATGACTAATCAATGTTGCAAAATCCTGCTCTTAGTGTTATTTTAAAGAGCCAAAAGGTTTTGTTATACCTGTCCTTATTACTCAGTTCTTACAAACTGTAAAACAACTGGGCATGGAGAGAGGAATGAGAAGAGGAGAAAGGGACTCACAGTTGTGCTCTTTCAGCACCAAGTAAATGTATTCAATTTTCCGTTCTGGTTAAAGTGCTGAAGAGGAAGGTAGTTGTGAAGTATGATATTAAAGGGAATATGCCATCTCTGACTATTAGAAGTGTCTTGTTTTTCATAAAGATTCATTCCATTATAACCACAAAAGAGAGACTTTTAATTAGACTTTTGAATCCCGTTAGGAAAAGCAAATATGAATACTTAACTACTCATATATGACTTGATAGAAAATTGCTAATGTAATTTGATTTTAATAGTGTTGATTACTCTAATTTCTTATTAATAAGAATAAAATCTAATGCAAGATTGTATGAAAAATTGTTACTGCCTGCTTTCCTACCCTTAAATGTAAAGCAGTTGTATGTACTTGAGGTCAGTTTTTCTCTTGCCCTTTGAAATTGGGTGGTCCTGTGGTATTTCAGCCTAACTGGCCTATGACAAGAGGATTTTCAAGTGGCTCTAACAGGTAGAATGCTTTAATGTATTTAGAGAGTTTGGTACTCTTAGAAGTATTGCAGCAAGCACTGAGGTGCTATAGAAGAGAATAAAAAAACTCCCTTAAACTCAAGATTTACAGGTAACCTGCACTAACCAGTAGTTACACTAATAAGTAGCTGAGGAAAGGTTTTTCTTTAAAAATCATGCCAAAAATTGGCCAGTGGAAGAAAGTGTTCTGATTACTATCATGATGTAATTTTAAAAAGCAGTTTGCACACCTCTGCTGCTGTCTAGATTTCACAAATGACCTTGTTGAAAATACGAATCATCTATATCAGTGACACATCAAAATGCTTTCTGAAAATGGCCCCAGGCTTTGGCCTTTCAGAATCCAAATCTGGACTGCTGGAACATGAGCATAAAAATTTGCAAAAAGTTGTATGACTCTAGCAGCAGACTAAAGAGTGAACTTTATTCCAGTGCTAGAAGAGAAGATTAATAAAAATTATAGATATTTGTATGAGTACTTTGAAACATGAGTAATGTAACCACAAATTAAACTTCATTAGGATGTTTAAAAAGCAGGGTTCTAGATAGCTTAAAGCACAGTATAGTGTTCATTGTGGTTCTGGAGAGAAAGACATGTAGAATAACGTCCCTGTAATTCCCATTTTATTTGTACAGACACAAATGCAAGAGGCAGAAATTAGTCATGAGGATTTTATACCCGTATCCTCAATTTGTATCCAAATCCAGGTTTTACATGTCACTGTCAAGGCAAAACTTCACGAATCTTTCTCTTAAAACAAAAGCCAAACACTCTGCAAAAGAAACGCTGATAACTGTGCTCGTATTTCTTTCCAACCTAATATATCTCTACTTTCAGAGCCTGCCATTACTTTTGTTGTATTTTCTTTGTGACAAAACATTGGATTCAGGCCCTTAGGCTGCCTTTCATCCTGGCACTCAATAATAATAGACAGAGTGTAAAGATCTGTAATCAAAAGGTAAACACTGCAGCATTGTGTACAAATAACTCTTGAGATATTTATCCTGAAAGACATCCAGGTTAACATTTTAGCTGAGGACACCAGGGAAAACCTTCCTGGTGGTGAGTGAGTTCCTTTTTTTTGTTTGTTTTTGTTCTGTCTGGTGTTCAGCTGTTTCCCAAGCACACCAAGCTGTGTGTGCTTGCAGCACAGAGCTGCTGCAGCAGCGAGGCCATTTTAACGTGACAGCTCTGAAATTCATCTACTCCTGTTTTCTTCTTGTTCTTGTCCTGATGCCCCTTTAAGCAGCAAGTGCTGGAGGGTTGTGCAGCCCTGTCTAAACATAAATATTGTACCACTTTAGCAGTACTGGTGTTACTTAATCACTTCTGTCCTCACAGACCTGGCAGCAGATGTAGTTAACCTGGTGTACACACGCTTCAATTCCATGACCTCTTTCTGTTTGCCAAAATGAGTAAGCCCTATGGTATAAGCTGCTTTCTAGAGGCCTATTTGTCACTGACCAGTGTCATTTTAGGAATTACACCCTAACTTGGTTATAGTATGAGTGGGCAAGCAGAGGAGACAGCTGTCTAAGGAGCCAACACAAATCAAAGTAGATTAAGGGTTGTGAAAAGCAAGAGACAGCACTAATTTATTTGGTTTTGCAGAACTATAAAAATTCTGTATCAAGTGCCGTGGTTTAAAGGCCATCTGAGGAGACAGACCCACTGGACTCCCTGCTGCAAGCCCTGTTGACAGGCTTCAGGGCTGCTTTGGATCTCACCTGTGCAGAAGACAGCCTGCTCTATTGCTTTGGACAGTGCCTTGTGTGTGGGAAGGTGCCCTGGGGATGAGCTGCAGCCTTCCAGCAAAGCTCTTAATCAGGCACATTCCTTGCATGCCTCCACTTCTGTATCGAAAAATTTGCTTCATGGCCATCTGTCACTCTGTGACAACATCTGTGGCATCACCTTCTTCTTCATCATGTGAACTTCTTCAGGGACTCTCACAGCACCACCACTCATAGAGGCCAGTAAGGAACAGAAGTAGAAGCAGCTGCTGTGTAGTCTGGGCATTTGTGGGCCTCTGATCCCATTTTAACTTTTGACAATACTTTTGAGCCTTTAAAGAGACTTGCAGAAACCCATAACTCCCATCAGGCTAACTTCCTTATATTTTAATATGTGCTAGACCCCTAGAATCCAAGCAAGTGGTTTAAAATTCGTGGGTAAGTTACATATGAGGCCAGATTTTAGAAAGTTTCTTTCTTCTCTGCTGCCCTTAGATATTGCTGAAACAAAGCCATATATAGAAGATTGTGTCTCTTACTGTGGAATGTAGTAATTGTTTACCTTATTATTCACTTGAACTTGGAGCAGATGCAAAATGAGAAAGAAAGTGAGAATTTAGGTCTCTGTTCCAGTCTTTTAACTTTGCTTCTGTGTTTCTTCAGCCCTTATGTGTGTGATAAAGTGAGCGCTCTGCACAGAAGGTACTTAGGCCTTGACAAAATACAGGTTAACTCAGGACAAATGGAGTTCTCTCAGCTACAAACTCAGGAAACAATTCCTAAAAGTGATTCAGCTTGGCCCCAACAGTAGCATGTGGAGTCCTGGATCTCAATGTCCAGTGCTCTCTAATGTCTGCTTCCATACACAGCCTGTTTCTTCAGCTTTCCAGGGCACTGTCTGATCTGTTGTACACAGCTGCTACCAGGCAACTTCCTGCAAGTATTTCAAGATCTGGCTGATGCATTTGGTGTCTCTAGTATTAACGACTGTTGTGGTTTAATCCCAGCTGGCAGCTAAACACCACGTAGCCACACACTCAGTCCCCACCTTCCCTCATCTGGGGAGAAGAATCAAAAATAAAAGATGGGTTGAAATACTCACAGTTTAAGAATTGAGACCAAAACAAATAAAGAGAAAGTATGAGGAATAAAACCCAAGAGAAGCAGGTGATGCACAATGCATTTGCTCACCACCCATTGATGGATGTCCAGCCCATCCCTGAGCAGTGACCACCAGTTCCCAGCCAACTCCTCCAGTTTATATACAGGACATGACATTCTAAGGTGTGGGACATCCCTCTTGCCTTATCTTCAGGTCAACTGTCCTGTCTCTGCTCTCTCCCACCTTGTGCACCTGTGCTAACAGGGCATGGAAACCTGAAAAATCCCTGGGTGTAAGCACTACTCAGCGAAGAACAAAACATCTGTGTTATCAACATATTTTCACACTAAATCCAAAGCACAGCACTGTACCTGGTACTAAAAGAAAATTAACTCTCTCCCAGTCAAAACCAGGATACAACCATGCAGGAAGCAGGCTGGACAGGGTGGAGTTCTCATGGAAGTGGTGATGCTGGGTCCCACCCTGGCTCTGTTCTCCCCCAGTGCTTGGCAGCTCAGCCTCCTTGTATGTGATGTGCTTATGATGAGGGGAGAGCAGGATAAATGCCCTGAGCAAGGTGGAAGCAGAGAAGGAATTGTGGTGTTCCCAGGGCTGCTTAGGAAGCAGGGTGAGAGCACTGACATGTCATTAGCCTCTCAGGATTGTGTCTGGGCCATCAAATCTTATTTATCACTGTTATGGCTTTCCTTTCAAGGTTTCCTTGGCTTCCTGTATCTCCTGTTTTGTTTTCTGATAAAGAACTGAAATACCATGGAGACAAACTCCTTATAAACACCAAGCAGACAGGTAGGTCAGCCAGTTTTCAGCACATTATTTTACATGACATATTGAGTGGGAGCACGGTGAAGGCTGGAAAAACATCCAGTTATACTGAAACCAATCAATGGTCTCATGCAGTGGATACAGATGATTCTGTTCATAATAAAAGAAGAATAAGCTCTCTGAGAAACCAGAAGTTACATGCTGTGTGATACATCTCTCTGTTACAATTTGAAAAATCAGATAGATAATTTAATTATGTTCTCTCTTTGTCTGTAGTATTTTGAACTTCAGTCTGCTTTCTCATACTACATTTATCCCTCTTAGTCAGAGACCACTAAGTTATCATTAATTGCATCAAAATTAACAGGACTACTTACAAATTAAAACAATACTCACTAAGTCTGGTGAGTCACATTTGTATTTTTATCCTGAGGTATAAAATTTAAAAAAAAAGGAAAAAATATTTAATTCTCATAGCAACCTGTTGGTGACAGCAAAGTTACATTTAAGTGCAGCATGCATTGAAAAACTAGCAGAAATAAACCAAGCTGAGCCCTGCATATTCTCAGAGAGAGGTGGACTCAACAGATTTTCATTAAATTGCTTAATTATGTTTGTATAAAAAGCACCTGGTTTCTTCTAGTTTTAAAGTGACTGTCTGACCCAGCAATGCCTTGACTAAGTAAAACAGTGACTGCAAAGAAAATTGCAGATGGTAGGGTGGGGAGAACCCTTTTGTTTCTTTTAGGAAAGAACAAAAATTCTCTGAGAACAAATTAAATCTCATCTTTTAAATGGAGTCACTGTGTTGCCCCACTTTGTGGGCAAATGAAAGGATTGTGATCAGGTGTGGGGCATGAAATAGCACTTAAGGTTGATTACATTTAAATCACCTGTTTCTTAAAGCCCAGGATGGGGTAGGAAGTGTTTGCTCCTATTGTGCTTTACACTTGAGGAGATACAGGACCCCAAGTTCTGAGGGAGCATCTAGAATAGGAGAATTCAGATTAAGTTATTAATTTACTTAGGGCATATGTTGTAACAAATTGTCTAAATATAGATCCAGTTAATGGGTAAATAAGGTAGTTGGATTAGAGATGTATCATGTGTTTACTGTAGTTGAAAAAGAGACCAAGGTCTCTTTAAAACTATTCTAGGGGAGAAATTTGCCCTCTGCCCCATCGAGTTCACTGACGTTTAGAGAACTAAAATTGCTCATATGAGGGTTTACTGAGGCCTGAGATGTTGCCAACAATCAAATACTGAACAAATATGGTTGCTTTAGCAAGCCTGGATTTGTGATTGAGTATTGACCTATTTATAATTTCTTTTATAAAGCTCTTTTCCCACTCTTCTTTACCCTCTGCCACTGGCAATAACAGACTTACAGACCCACTGTATCTAAGCAGGATGCTGGGAACAAAATTCAGCTGAAAAACAACCACAAAAAGGTTTATGCTAAATTTTCTGTGAATGGAAACATCAAATCTCATAAAACAGCAGCTGAGTCATAGTAGTGGACTGTAGCTTGGATTCTTCCTACCTTTCTGCAGATAAGTGGATTGCAGGGCATGTCTTTGGAGGTAAATGTCATAAAGGAATAGGGAGGAAAATAAGTAAAGAAATGGATATATTTATTTATTTTTTCTACATGTGTGTAAAGATACAATAGTGTCAGTGGTAAAAATCAAGTGATGAGCACCTTTTATTTTGTCTGATCAGCTGTAACTCTAGATTTCCAAACAGATTTCCTGGAGATGAATCAAGTCTGCTTAAAATATGAGAAAACCATGTTTAGTTAAACTGCAAGCTTCCCCTAATGAAATAATCTGCCAAAATCCAGCCTATTGTCCACAAAATGCAGAGAGACTGAAAAACAAAGCATGCTGATTGCTAGGAAAGACCTATTTTTGCTGTCAATCAGGGCTTTTTATTTCAAGCTGGACAAAAATTTGGACATAATTTTGTTACAAGTCTATGGCATTTCAGGAAATACAGGAATTGTGTATTCAGGGGAAAAAAAGCTTCACCCCAGATTTTGTCCTCTTTCATCTTCTTTGTGCCAGTTTGAGCAGATTCAGTGATGTGTTTCTCATTCATGTGGAAATAGTATTTCCCCCCATGTTCTCACTCTACTGGAACATTTTGTAGTGGCAAATCTACAGAAATGATTTTAAGAAATCAACGTATCTTTGCATAACCCCATAAGCCATATTATCACTCCCTGCCTCAGGAGGGGGAAAAATGCTTCAGTTTTTCTCTAAGGATGGGAGTTTCTGAAACCTTTAAGTGGGAAACCTGGGATACCAGGTTTGTCAAGCACTTCTCATGTAATAAGCTTTTTCTCAGAATTCTCAAGTGTTGAGCATGGCTTACTATAATTAACAACCTTTTTAAAGGGTGCAAAGACTTTTCCTGTTTCCTAACTCTGACTTGCACAGTTGGAGTCTTCCTCATGTCCCCTTCCCTCCTTCATCAGAGGAACTGTTTTGCTAAAAGACCAATTTAGTCATCATAAAGGGATTTTCATAGTCATGATAGGGTAAAGCAGAGTGTGAAGGTGTAGGAGCTTGTATTTAATGGAGAACTGATTAAAGGAGGATTGATTGCTGAGCACATATTTCAGACAGGCATGCATATGTAGAAAGAAAATACACATATGCATATGCATGGTTTTGTCAAACTGATACTAATTGATGGAGAGAGTATAGATGTTAAACAGACATCCCCTTGGAGGGCTCCCTGGAATATGGATTACCAGCAAATCCAGCTGTCCATCTGCAGTGTCATTACACGGCCCCTCATCGTGTCCGGTTGATGTGACACTGCACTACCCTGCTAAATGCAACAGAATCTATGCTATTGCATTGGGAAGAGGGGAAATAAACTTCTGCTGTCTCTCAGTTTGGATGGCAAGTCTCTTATCAGCTCTTGCAGTGTTTGAAGTGGGTTGAGAGGGTAAGTGTCCATGGTTCACTAGTTCAGCATGTCTGAGCTGATAATGCAAACTAATGTGTGGTTAAAGCTCCTAGCAAGTTATTTCTCTCTGCATTGGAGCACTGTACAGGGAACTGGAATTACATAGATAGACATGGGTTATAGGCACAAAAAGAGTTATCAAGTCAATCTAAATAAAGACAATATTCATACAAGTTGGTTCCTCTTGGCAGATTCTGGCAGTAGGGAAATTGCAGATAAATGCAGATAAATGTTCTTATTATTGCATTCACTGGCAGGTAAAATAGACCATTTTGCCTAATTCTTAAATTTACAGCTGTACCCCTTGATTTTGGGTCCCTGCTCCTGTAATCTAAATTATTTGTCCAGGGCTGGTGTGGCTGCTGGGGAGATTGAGGTTTGTGCCAATTTCGACAAATTTGGAAGAAAAAGTCCTCAGATAGAAGGCAGGTTACAACCACACCTTCCCCGCCAGGTACGGGGAAAAAAAAATTCCTTGGAGGAAAGTGAAAGAGATTAAAACTATTTATTTAACAAACACACAGGAAAAGGACAATAATTCTAAATAATAAGACCTCTCGCTGTGGAGAGAAACCTGGGAAGATTTCAGAGTCCTTCTGTAGGTGTGGTCTCTCTCCTCCTCCTTGGAGCTGGGTCACGGGCCCACCTCCAGGGCCTGGGAAGAAAGGTCTCCCGATGTGTTCTCGTGTTGAAACAGTCCAGAAGAGAAAGAAAAGGAAAAAGTGAAGTTCCAGGAAAACAGAGTTCAACTCTCCATCTCTCTCCAGAGAAAAAGGGGCCAAAAACTGGCTGAAAAGCAAGCAGGGTTCTTCCCCTGCTCCTCTCACCACAGAGTGAACACAGAGGAGTGTGTGTGTCCTTGAAAAACTGCTTTGGGAAGTATGCTGGGGTTTTTTTCTTTCCCCCCTCTCAGGCTCAGTTTAAAGGCACAGAAAGGCACAAAATTAATTTCTGGGCATAGAGCAGTGATAGGGGACACACATCAAGTCACCCTAAGACAAGGTCAAAGGAAGCGCAGAAGCAGGAAAGCCTCCACTCCTAAGTCCTACTCTGTCAGCCAACAAGGGGAAGCAGGAGCTCTGCCAGTTAAGTGGTAGAGATGTGTTTGGCTGCTAGTCCTTCATAGCTGATAAAGAGGAAAGCAAAGCTGTGAGCATCTCTGAGAGAAGGTAGTGGAGTTTTGTTTGCCTTTTGAAATGGGAACAATAAATGTGATTGTTTTGCTTGAGACAGCTGGCATGTGAATAGGAGTCTTTTCTTGTTCTCCATCCAGTGCTATCCTGGAGACTAGAAATTAATTTTGGAATTATGTATAAAATTAATTCTTGTGTGTTTCTGTTAGGCTCTATAAGTTACAAAGGCACAGTGGAGCTGAACATTCAGTGTGGGACATTAAACCTTGAATGGGTAAGGAATTGTGTGGATGAGGCTGTGTTCTGGGCCCTGCTGAAGGCTGCCTGCTAGGGAAGAGTCTGGGTGGGACATAAGGGAGAGGGAAGCAAAGGTAACCTGGAGGAAAAATGAGTCATGATTTTATTCTTCATTTGTTGTATTTGCAGGATGAAGTTGCAGAATGTGAATCTAAGCTTGCATGTGCTGCCAGCTGGGTGCAGCCTGGGCAATGTTTCTGTTTCTGTCATTGATTTATCTCAGCAGAAGTTTCTGTTTCTCCAGGTGCGTATTGATATTTGAAGATGTTGTGATAGTTACTGTTTGAGGATGACACTGCAAGTTGTTTTCTTAGTGAGAGAACCTGGAGAAGATCGTTGGGTCTGAGCAGAGCATGATTCTTCTGTGTCCTGTAATAAAAGATCTGGTTGGTTGGTTTTTGCAGGATCTCAAATCCAAGAGATTAGGTAAGAGGAGTGTAGGAGTTAATTTATAGTTTGTTCTGATCTAATTTTCTGTTCTGATCCTCTATCTTTAATGTATTTTATTGTGATCCAGATAATGTAAAGATTGACTTGGAAATGTCCTATTGAGTGATCTGGTAAGGAGAAAACAGCACACAAAAATGTTTTGTAAAGCAGTATAACAGCTTCAGTGGCAAGGAACAACAGGCTTGGTTCTGCTCCAGCATCTGCCAAATGAAGTAACTGAAACTCCTGTTTATTACACAGCATAAAAGAAATGGAATAATACTGTTAAGAGTGTTATCTTTGGAAAATGACTGCACCTCACTGAAGCGTGACTATAATGATGGGGAATTATGCTGCTAAAGTACACCAGTTTTGTGGCACAGTCACTAAAACATATACTCTGTGGTGTTCTTTGTGAAGGCTTTATTGCAGATACTCTTGTATTAACATATTGTCATGAGGCCAAAATTGGCATTGTCTTTGTCTGGAGCATTCTGGAGGGAAACCACACTTTGTCCTGCCCTTTATCTAGGGCTTATAAATGAAAAAGCACTTAGTAGGATTTGTAGTCCTCATTAAACAATTGTGATACTGGATTTATCTTGTCCTATGGGTAAATGCTGCTTGTCCTCTCCATTTCTTTGCAGAGTAGTTCAGATGAAGCACTCTCAGGACACAGCAAATGCTAATGGTGGTAGGATTATATTTTGGAGGAAATGAGACAAGACTGTTGTTATAACTACTTTGCTGCTTGTCATAATAACTAGCTGAGTACTGTGGGTATGACTGTGGCTGTTGGCCACTTCTGTATATTTTCTGACTCTGAATCTTACCAAGGACCAGCTATTCACTGTTGAAATTAAAGACTCTTTGATAGTGTTCTGATAAATGTCATTTTAATGGCAGCAATCTGTTGCTGCCTGTAGCGCCAGCCCACTTCTGAAGTGTCTTCTGTCATCTAATTTCTAGTGTTGGATGCCAGGTGATACAGTAAAGATGTATCAGCTTCCCAGAAATTGAGAACTCCATTCATATTTGCATATCATTACATTTTTTTGGGGAACGTTTTTAAGTTGTGCCCTCAATTTAACCACTCACTGCATCAGCTTTGAGGAAAGGGGCTCATTTAACTGCTAGAAAATAAATGATGGTGCATGTACTTAGCTGTGAATTGTTAGGGGGGTGGTTTCTGTGCTCCACGGCTTTAAACATGCAAACAGGGGTGGGGGGAACACAGCCTGGAGCCCTGGCAGCCATTCCACTGGCAGCTCAGCATCCTGCTGCAAAATGACAAGCATGCTCACTGCTTTTTCATGGAGAATAAATGTTTTGGCCATTTTATTCCACTCGTGAAAAATAAAGAATGATTGCAAAAATATGGTTTCCCTATGCACACAAAGCAAGGGAGGGTTCTTTGTTTAGTACCTGCTTCGCTGTAGGAAAACTTGTCTGGTTGCTGGGGCTGTTATGTGGGGGTAGCTTGCTGGGGAAGGTTTTTGGGATGATGATGTGAAAGTTAAGGTGGTATGATGCTAGTAGGGAACAACTTACTTGTGGTAAGATTTCATTGTTCCACTGCTGCTCTGACATTTCACAGATCACCCCTGTACCTGCACAGGCCAAGGAAAGGCCTGATGCTCCCGTCTGCTGGACCCTCCGGGGTGGGAGTCACAAGGTCACCTTGCAAAGGAGCTCTTTTTCTCCTTAATTTTTCAAAAGTAAATGTAACCTTCTCTCCATTCTCCCACAGTCTCCATTTATTTTCTGTGTTTAAAAATTAATCCCTTTCCCTGGATCAGTATGTTCTGTCACCTTCAGCACTTAGGGGACAAAATGTAAATTTTGTTCCTTCAGAATTATCATATAGTCATGATAAATACAAATTCTTTTAAAAGTAGTGAGAGCAGGAATGGAGAAGTATGTTACATATTTTAAAAGGCAGTTCACCCACCCCTACCTGAGAAGTAATAGGCAAATTCCTTGGGAATGCTTCCTTTCCCTCCTGCTCTGTAGTCTTCAGACAGGCAATACAAGACATTGATGAGAGTTGTGAATANTTTTTTTCCTTTAACTGCCTCCTCTGATTCAAGGAAAAAGAGAAATATGTAATTTTAACTAGTGCAACTCATATCACAGCCAGATTCAATATGAATGTACTAGACAGACATACATCAAATACTGCCTTTTGATACCCTTATCAGTGCTTTTAATGCACGTCTTTGTTCTGTTCTGCAAGCTCAATATAAGTGGATTTTTTAAAAACTTTTTTTTTTTTAAATAGGATGTTAAATGGCATTTCGTGTTGATTCTTAGCACTTTAATAGGTGTCTGCTATCAATAGCAATGTCCCAGAGGCACCCACTGAAACCACACTGCCTACACCATTTCTTTAACTGGAATCATGCTCATGCTTCTTATGTGGACATGATACTAATTAAGTCAAGTCCTTGGATATCATATGTGGGTCCAGGTCTCTGTAAATAGAAATGTAAGTGCTGCTGGCAATGAGCTGGGTGTGAGGTCTTTGTTGCCCACATTACATTTTGCTGTGTCCTCGGTGGAGATAGTGGAAGTCTTTGTTTCAGTCTGTTCCCCCCAAAAGTAAGCTGAGTGCTATCCAAGATTTGACAAATTTAAAAAGTATTAATCAACCTTCCTAATAGTTGCTATTCAGCTAATCACACTCAAAATGGCAAATGGTTGTAAAGATGTCAAAGAGATATGCAGAACACCCACTGTTTGAGCTCTTCCCATTCTCATTAAAATAAGCTCTTATGGCCCAGCTAGTGTAATCGTGTGATAAAATACTCAAATTAAGAGCATTTAATAAAAAAACATGGTGGGGAGCTTTGTTAAAGATCTCTTTAGTGTATTTTTGCATTCATGTTGAGGACATTAGAAATAATTTAATCATTGCCTGATTATACGAATGTGAGAAATAATGGGATCATTGCCTTATCACACGTGGGCTAATTCAAAGGCTCATTATTTATTTGTCAAGCATTAAGCATCAAATCAATTTGGCTTGATACTTGAAAGCAGGAAATTTAAGATGAAATTTGAAAGGAAGATTAAGAAGTAAGATTAAACCGAACAAGAGCAGAACTATTTTGCTTGCTAGAGTCAACTCACGCCTGCAAAAAGATCACAGAATAGATGGATAAAGTCAGTCTTAATATAATTGTAATTATTGTGGAATGAATGGCTTATGGTTTTGGACAGAGTGCTGTTTTCAGTGTCTCAACATCTTTAGTTTTCTTGTGATCCACAGCTAAAGTTACTTTGAGGTTTCCAAACAAACCTTTTTTTGCACTTACTCTTCCTTTAATGGAAGTATTTTCCTCTTTATATTGGTCTATAAACTGAATACTATTATACACAATCACTATCCATTTTTCAGTACTTCTGTTTGGTTTTTTTTTTAATGGTAAAATGGTCTGGGCTGAGTTTCAAAAGCCCAGAGTTCAGTGAGTTGCTCTCCTTTTTCTGTAGCAGTGTGGGTATATGTATCTATGTAGTGCTTTGTTTTCACTACAGAAATACATTCTTTTGTGTGTAAAAGCAGATTTAGAGAATGGACCTTCCAGAAACTGGATACCAAGCCCATCTGAAGGGGGAGAACAGGACAAAAGATTAATCTTATAATGGTGGCTTTGATGGAATTGTATCATTTCCCCCCTAAAGAGGAAAGAGTTTCACTTGGGTCAGGAGGATTTTCACAATGTTGGAGAAGAATGGAGATATCAATGTTAATTATGGAGGAGTGATCCTCTGCTGGTATTTCCTGGTGGATTTTTTGCTGTCTGTGTTTGAGGTCTTGATTGTGAGAGGAGATGTTTAAAAAAAAAGAAAAGGCTTGAAGGAACGGGACACCTTGAATTTTGCAAACCCAGTTCCTTTTCCTCTGAGTTATCTAGAGCTCTCTGGTTTGTCTGTTCACAGATTGGACAGCTTACAAACCTACCTGGTGGTCAGTTTACAGCTCTCCAAAAGGCAGAGTGGTCTGTGCTTCACTTCTGAAGGTTCTCCCCTTTTCAGCAGAACTCAGGGTGGCACACAGCAGGCAGGCACTGTCTGCAGTGTGTGACCAGCTGGGCTGAGCCTCAGCAGGGACCCATCCCTGGCCCTGCTGAGCAGCCACTCATTGGTTTGCTGCTGTGGCTTCCAGGCTGCAGCCTCTTCCTTAGCCCTGAAGGTTTGCCTGGTTGCCGTAAGATGAACAGGGATCTGTGAGGGTGTTAAGTCCCCTGCATCTTTTATGCTTGCTGAATTAATCTCACTTAATATGAGCTGTCAGACAACATTACTATAATTTATTTACATAACTTGAGGAATTTACTTCACATTAATTTAACCTTGCAGAATGTGTAATGTGTGTTTGTGCTGCTGCCCTCGGTTTCCTGGAGGCAGCCCTGCTCAAGTGTTTCTCAGTTTGTGATTGATTTGTCTTCCAGCTGCTAATGTGAAGGGTGAACCTAAACACTGTTGTTACAAAGATCTGATACTTGAAGCTCTCTTTATTGTTGCATTTATTGAATTAAATGAACTGCTCTGCCTTGTACTTAATTCAATAAAAAGTATGTTCTAATTAGATACTTTTCCTTCTAAAACAACACCAACAATTCTGACCTTGCTTTTTGCAAAGTAAAACTCTATACTTATAAGGAGGAAAAACCTATATTTTGTTCAAGCACTTTTTTTGGGTGCATTAAGAAGTTGGGTTTTTTCTCACTTGAGATGGGCACCATGTCCTGCTACTTGTGTTCACAGTTAGATAGACCCCACTTCTGATGCAGTTAAAATGTTCAGGTCATAAGAACGTAGTAATGGATGGGTGCCTGCAGCTGTTGGTTCTTCTCTCTGTTGGCAGTGTTGTTATACTGTGTCTCAATTTGAAGGTTTTGTTGTCTTTTGGTTTCATTAAAAAAAAAAGGTCTAAACTGATTCTTCTGTAGCTTCCCCCCTTTCCCAGTTGTCTGCAAAAACACTCAGTATTGGGGTTTGTGCCAAATCTAAGAGAAAACTCAGATCCTTCGGCTCTCCAGCTTGTTTGTATTTTGACATGATGTTTAAGTTCTATAGGATATAGAGTTGGAATTGCTCTTGCATTTAAAACTAATATAAAACACACTTTTATAATTTATAAGGGACAAGCATGGGAAAATTGGCCAGTTGCCATACAGTCTTAGGAGTGGTCTTCTGAGATGTAGGATTTATCTCCTAAAAAAGAAGCTTGATCTGGAGAAACAAAAATGAACTTGATTTTTAAGGAGTGAGGGCAATAGGTGATGGCTTCTGCAGGAAATCTGTTCCTTGTTTCTGCATATAGGGGTTGTGAGGGGGAAAGGGACAGGAATATATTCAGGGTGCCCTAGTTACCAAAGGAGTGACCCAAAATAGGACTGATAGAGCACCTCCTTTCCAGAACAGAAAATCCTGTTGTCTCATTAGGGACTGTGGATATCAAATTTACCTTCTCTGAGGTGCACACTGAGGAGGGAAGGTCCATTTAATGAAACCAAGAGGTGGCTTGAAGCTCAGAAGGCTTCTCATAAGGGAATAATACTCTCACTGTGACAATAAAAATGAGAACTCACATCTGTACAGGTCCCAAATGTCTTAAAAAACTGAAAAAGAGCCCATTTCTGACAACATCTTGGCTCCTCTTGCCTCTGGGCAGGACTCTGCTCTCTCCTCCAGATCCCTATACCTCTGATAGGAAGGAGCTGGCTCTAAGACAAGAAAGCAAACTTTCTTGAAATGGAAGAAACAAGAAAGCAGATAAGCTTTTGCACAAATTAGTGTCTCTGAGATCAAATTGTCTGCATTCCCATGAAAGAAATCTTTAAATTTTTGTCCCTTTGTTGCATAGGGGAGAGGCCAGTTCCTGCTTTCATTTATGGCATGAGCAGAGTCCAGAAGAACTTGGATGTAGAATTAAATGTGAGACACCTTTTAATGATTCAGCTATGGAGATAACCTGTTTTTTCAGAATTTTACAGTCAGATTATTCCTTTGCCACAGGAAAAGAGGGCATGGAACTATTTTTGGCCTTGTTGTCTGAGCCATGTTGTCTTTTTCTCCATGCCATCCTTTCCTCCTTCCCACTGGTGGCAAGTTCAAGGAGAAGCCCAGGCATTCAGAACAGGCTGAAGGTTTTGCTTTAAAACCATCTGTGTTTTATGGAGATGGAGGAGGAAGATTAAGAGGCAGTGTCTCCCTCAAACTGCTGAGTGGCAAGGTTTCCTCAGGCCTTTCCCTGCTGCTGTCGCAGCCCCATCTTGGAGGTCCCCCCCTAAGGGAAGACAAAGTGTCAAGGTAGAAAAACCATTCCAGAATACAAGTAGGTGTCTTTTCTGGTTGAAAAGAAATGAAAACTCTTTTCTGATTTTGGACCATCACCTGAATTCTGAGGGAGGAGAATACTTTATTAAAAGGGAAAACAAACCCCAGTGGAGGGGCAGACACGATGCAGTTTCACAGCAGCTCTGCTGGGTCAATGGCACTGCAGCAGTGCTGCATTTGATGACATGCCCCATAAAGCTTAGCACTGGGGAAGAAAATGACACTGCAGGAGACAGATTTATGTTTGCAATTCCTTATAGCAATTTTATTGTGTTCTTGGTGTGTTTTACCATATTGGTTTAGTTGCAGCCACTGTAGTTCATGGAAGTTTCCTTTAGTAGCAGAAATATTGCCACAACTTTGTTTCTTGCAAGTCACTTGTCAGGAAAGATTAATGAAGCTTCTGCTCATCAGTATAGCACTTAAATGCTTAGTTATCCAAAGATGCCCTGCACAATAATTTTGAATTTTGTCTTTCTGTTTCATTTCCCTGTCTGTTCAATTTTGCTTTGTGTCTGAGTTAATTTTAATTATTTCTTTGTCTGTTCCAGTTAAAATCTTGATTTTTCTGTATGTCTTCTGCAGTTCTCTAGAGCATTATTTAACACCAGAAATGAAAGGGGTGCTTTCCATGTCTGCTGCTGTAGAACTAACTGCTGTTCCTTTACCTTCTCCTAATGGCCTAAAACCATTAGCTGGATGTGCCCCAGCTCTTCTCTGCACATATTCATGTGTGCATAGCTCTTAGTTGGGGTAAGCCCCATCACTTTTCTTTAAGCTTTTCACATTTTTATTTCATTTAAAACACGTTAGTTACATATGTAACTCATGCTAATGATTTCATGTTGTCATCATGCAAAATTTGAAGTTCATAATATTCTCATTAGAATAGTGGGAGATCCTCCTTTCAGTACAGTACTCTGTTTATTTTGAGTGTAATGGAAGTATAGATTTATTGGCACACAAATGTACTGTGCCATTTATAAATAGATATTTATCTCAATATCTCTGATTTTAGTTAGAAGATACTTTTGTCTCTGCTGAGCAAAGGAAAGATGGACTTGAAGTTCTTTACATAGTTCTTGAAATCTAAATACTTTCCACAAAAAGCGTTCCTGTGAGAAACTTGTTGTGTTAGGTGCTCAAAGCCTTGTCCTGCTGTCAGCTGAGAAATCAACCTAGGGAAGTGAGCAGTTCTAGGAAATAACATGATGTTTCCTGAAATATTATGTGGCTCTCACATCTTATCCCAGTATGTGTAGGATCAGTTTTCCTGCTGCTCCATTCTGCAGTTTTGTGCTGAAATCATCTGGAGTACAGCACTCGAATTTTTAAATTTCTTTTTTTGAAGAGCCGTATTAACAAGGGGCTGGGATTTAAATAACTATAAGGAAAAAAACCAAGGCACTTGGTCAGGTTTTGGGCAAAGAAGTATTTTGAAAGGATGAAATTGTTAAAGAGGCCAGCTTTGAGGAAGTTGCCATTTGTAGAAATTATGTATTGATAGGTTTTGTGGCTTTAACGATGCTCTACAACTTTAAAATTATTTTCCTCATAAAAGATTTTAGCTTTCATTCAGAAGTAGGACGTGCTAATCACCAGAGCTGATTAATGAGCAAAATGTGATAGATACAGGATGAGGATAAAAGTTATGAGTGTTAAGAGAATACAATACCTTTGTTCAAATATTTAAACTGTAAAACTTAAGGACCGGGCTTCCTCTGCTGGATGTAAAGGAGGCTGGAAAAACCAACATTTGGGTAAGGACTGGCATGAAAAAACTCTCAGATCTGCCTGGTCGAGATTGACTAAGGGAAACAAATGTTTCTCCTGTTGAGGGAACAGTGATGGGCCAAGTGTACCAGTAAAGAGGGGCCTGTGGGGCAGGCAGGGTGGCACTGCCCAAGCTTTGTGTTTGCTTTTTAGGCATTAGGGGGTAGGGAAGAGTTTTTTATCTTCTTTCAGTTTTTGTCATAAGCATTTTTTTTTTTTAAGTTTGATAGAATTCAAGGTGTGGACTTGAAGATAAAAACAGCCACAGAGGTTTCAAATTCAGCCCATCTTCCCAGCGTTGAAGTGAGGTGCCTTGGCTTTATTCTATGGCAGAGGTACAGCTGATCCACATCTCTAGGAATCCTTCAAACTGCATCCCTATCTAGTTTGACCACTGAGATACTGTGAGGCCCTGCTTGAAACCTGCATCTTGTACAGATTGTTTCTTTCTCTTTTTTCCCCCTCTTCTTTGGAGGGAGGATAGTAGCACTTCAAGGAAGTAGGAAATTAAATCCAGAGACAGGACAGAAGATGAGCTCTTAGAATTTGATGATAATAGTTGGCACAGAGGGGAGTGAAGATAAGCTCTTTTTAAGAATAATGGCTATACAGATATATGAGCAAGCAATAAACTGATGATGGTACAGTCCAGTAGTGTCCAGAAGGCAATTCTCATATATGTTTCATTTCTGTCTTTTTATAATATAGAAAACCTGCTCCTGCATACTGCTTGGTGCATCTGTTCTTGAGTCCTGTCTTATTTTAGGTCTCCAAATTTGCTTCTATGTGGAGGTTGGTACCAGATCAGGATTAAAAAGAAAAAGCTCTTGAAGGTGGATATAGTTTAGTGAATAATAGCTCCTTTTTCTCTAGTTTCATCTTAATGAGGAGTGGCTGCTGTATTTATAAGTATGTGATTTTGTAACATTTACCTGATTATTTCTTCATGACTTTACTATTGCAGAGAAAAAGGAGTCAGGGGCATAGATGGAAGTGAGCTCTTGCACTGATACTGGCAGTCTGATGTAACTTCCTTGGATTTGCTTCCCAAGTAAACCAAGTAACATTCTTAAATGTTAGGTGTTATAAGTCTTGTACTCTCTTTCCCTTCAAAGGCTGACTGTTGAGGAGGGTTGTGTGGCAGTTACTTGCAGAGAGAATACTGCTTTTCAAGATGATATCACAGCTCTGTATGCAATGAGGACATTATTTGTTCTTATGACGAAAGGATTATTCTCTGTAGAAGACATAAAGGCTGACATGTGGGATTTATCTTCTAAAGAGCTAATATAAATGAAATGCTTAAGTAAAGCTGTATTTTCAAAGTATGATGAAGTATGAGGCTATCCATTTCCCACTGACTGCTTCTTCAGCAGCTTTTTCTTTCAGTTAAAAAAAAAAAAAAGGGGATAAATTTCTCTTTTATTTTTACTTACTGTCCCTTATGTTGATTTCTAGTTTGGGAACACAAGTGAAGACATCATCCATGTCTTACTCTTTCTTCTTTTTCCTGGGGTTGTCAAAGGGGATCTTGCCTGAGTAAAGACTATATTTAATAAGATTCAATCTCCACCACAACCTTTACAATTTCTAATCTGTTTTCCCTTTAGTTATTTTCTGTAAACATTGACATTGCCTTCCAGAGTCTTCCAAAGTATACTTTGTGGCAGTTTTGGTTTTGCCTGTCTGACTCTCCTCTTGGAAATAGACTGCCCTTGCTAAGTTTCCAGATGTGCTTGGGTTACACTGAAAGTGCTGGAAAGGACTTTTCTCTGTGTAAGGAAAGAAGTTAAACTTTCATCTTGGATTGGCTGTGGCAGCAGGAGAACCATTTAAATTGTTTTTGCTGCTCCATTTTCTTATTATGCCTCAATTGATTCTAGTAGGTTTGCTTCATCTTTCAAGATTGTCTTAAGAATCCAACACAATTTTTTTCCTGTTTACCAGCTGAACATGTTTCTTTGTAAATAGAATATTCTTGCACTCAGGTCAATGACTCTTGAATTTTCAGAGTGCCTGTAAGAAGTTGCTTTCAACTGAAGAGGTCACAGCAATATCACAGATGCACAGATTGCTACCCGATTAATACAATTACCAACATGGAGAAATTATTAGTTGAGTGTTTGCATTTGAATATACCTATTATTTTAATGCACACTTTGAAAAGCACATTTTAAAGAGACAAGTTTAAATTGAAAATGTTCCCAAGGAATGATTTCTGTCTTTTGTGCAGATCAAAGTGGCAAAAGCAATTTAACAATTTGTCTGTCTTTGAAATCTAATGGGTTTCCTGCATTTCTCTAAATACAATAACTGGACACAAGTCTATTATTCCTTTTTAATGCTGTAAAAGCCAGTGTTATATTACTTAGCGTTCTTAAGGCTTTTACAATGGAGATTTTTATTATGTCACATATACAAGCAATTATGTTTGACAGTTTGGATGCAAAGTTGAATTGGCAGCCACTTCAGCATTCTCACCAATAAAAACATTAAGCATGTCTATTAAAAATGTTTCTTCTGTAATTTATTTTTCATAAGCTTTCAACTGTGCCACAAAAACCTCCTGTCTCTTTTACAGCTAATTTCCTGCAGACTGCTTTACAATTTAGATGTGAAAACTCTTTTTGTGATTAGTTTGTCATAAAAGAAGGGCCAAGTTCTGATGGTATCAAATGGCTCGAATTAGACAGGAGCTTTCTGAAGATGTGTAAAACAAAATTTGATGTCCCAAAGCATAGCACAGCGTCGTGGTTTGACGTTGATTAGGCACCAAGCACCACAAATAAAACAAGGTGAAATGAGGATTATTGAGGAAAACGGTAAAACTTCAAGGCAAAACAGGTCCACACTCTTGACAGTTATAAGAAGATTTATTACTAACAGAATTAAAAGTAAAAAGAAATAATATGATATTAAAGCAAACTCCCAGAACGCCTTTCTCTTCCACTACCTCCTTCTTTCCACCAACGTGCACAAGGGAAACAAACATGGGGGTTAGGTCACTGTTTCCTTTCTTAAGTCTTTTATTATGTTTAAGGAAAAGAGTTTCTTCTGCTGTGCTGTGAGATCCTTCCCACGGGAGATAGCTCTCTGCAGACTTTTCTAGTGTGGTTCAAACTTTCACAAACAACAGTCTGCCTGGAATCTGCTGCAGTGAAAAAAAATATCCCTCCCATGGATCTTGCGGTCTTCCCACTGCCATCATGGCTCATAAATAACATGGGGTTTAGTCTTTTAAGGATGAGCTATTGCAGCCTGAAAGTAAAGGCTCTCTTCTCAATCTCTAAAAGTCTTTCACCACATCTTTATATTCTGCCATGAGTATTTTTCATGAACACATGGATTTCTACATACACCCATGTACCTAATCTTATGAATTATAGGTTAAAAAAATTGCTGTATTAGAGTCTTCACCACGGCTTGCGAGGAGAATTTTCAACTCTGGTGCTGGGAGTGGCTGCTCTCCTTCCCTCCCTTTACTGACCTTGGTGCCACCATGTTGGCTTCGTCTCACATGATCTCGCTTTTCCTTTCTCTCTGACCTGGAAGAAAGTTGGTGTCTGTTAAGTTGCAGCTAATAAGTTGATCTTGTCTCTTGTCCAAGCTCTTCTCTGGGGAGAACTCACCAAGTCTCTGGTTGTGAACCCCCTGATGTTTTTGCTCGGCTCAACGCGAGCCGCGCTGCCTGGCTGGAAGGGGCCCCAGAACCGCGCGGTTCCGGCTGCGCTGTGGTGTGAGGCCGCTCACGGCTGCCTGTGGAGCTGGGGCGGCCTTCCCCCGCCCCGAGCTGCTGCACCGGGCCTGGGGCCACCAGGGGGGAAACAGGAGCAAAAGGAACTTCCTGTGCTTGCTCTGCCATTAAATATGTTAATCACAGGGGCAGTACCAACTTTTTCATTTGTTTAGCAACCAGTCCATCGAACTAAGTTTAAACTACCACACACAGTCCTAATGCAAAACTATTTTGAAGTCAGGCAGAGTGTGGGCTTGCTGTGGCTGTGCTGGTGGACAAGGGCTCTGTTGTGTTTGCTGCCCTAGGAGCTGGCCTGGCAGGCCATGGGTGAGCAACTCAGTCAGTGCAGTTCTGCCTGCCCACTTCGTTTGCTTACCTGTGTCATAAGCTAGAATGCAAAGCTGTAAAACAAACCTAGCATCAAAACAAAGATGCATCTCAACCACAGAAAAAAAGGATTTTCTAATGTACATTAAGCTGAAGAATTATTTTCCCTACATGCAGTGTGGCGAATTAGCCTAAGTCAGTATTAATTTTTCTAAGTTATCTTTTTCTTTGATAAATTATTTAAATAGGGCCACATTTCAATATGTGATCATCAGTGAATAATATAAAAAGTTCTAATTCACGCTTTTGTCCTGTATGTGTGTTAAAGAATATGCAGAAGTTTATGCTGTAGTCATATAGTAATCTAAGCAAAGCTTATAGGAGTAAGCTTGTATAAGATTGTATATTCTGTACATGAAGCATGAAAGAGTTAATTGTGATATTTGAACCTATTTATCATGCAAAAAGGAGAAATAAAAAGCTCCAAATATGTTTGTTGAAGGAAATATTTATTCAAATATTTCTGGGATGAGGGGAGGTACAAATTCAGTGGCCTATCAGGGTATGTATGTAAAGATGAAATATGTAATGATGTTGTAAATGCTACTAAGTCAGTTTTACTTGTGAGGATATTGATTCAATTTTGTCCAGTGGAGCAACTGTGTGATTCAAATGAAAGACCCCTATTTGTGGCTGAGAATCATCTATGGGAAAGCAGCTGGTGATGAGGCTGATGGGTGGGCACAAGCCAGTTACCTCAGAACTGCATGAATAATGCTCCCAAACAAAGGAATGCCTTGGCATGTTAGTTATCAGCCATTTTCACATAAGACTCCAGCAGTCCCAATCAGTGTGTGTCGACTTGCAAGAGTGTTTGACAGGAGTTTGAATGTTAAACGTAAGATGTCTTTTTAAAGCTAAATCATAAATCATGTGTTTGCCTCAGAAATCTGCCATTCAGAGTTACTTATTATAAGTTACTGTCTTGGTTTGAAAGACAGATGTCTGCTACGGAAGGCAGGAGCCTCCTTTGAAATGGAGAATGCAACTCCCTTCTCTCTGAATTATTATAATTTTGAAATTAAGGGGCTTTCAGGCAAAGATATAAGGAATAGGAATAACAGTTCTTTACTAAAATACAATGTATAAACAGGCAAACAAACAACAATAACTACAGTGGTGACAACAAACAGAAGCACAAACCCAGCGCAGCCTCTCTCGGCTGTCAGGCCCTTTCCCCTCTGGTGCAGTTCCAGTCACAGCCGGCAGGGGCGCTGGCGGCTCCCGGTGAGAAGGGCAGTGCGATGGTTCCCCCGCGGCTGCAGGGGGCGCTCCGGAGCGAGCTCGGGGAGCACGCAGTGATGGCGGCTCAGATCCCGGGAAGGGATGGAAGAAAGGCCTCACAAACCTCCCTGGGCAGCTGATCCTGGCGTCTGGCCGGGCTCTCCTGTCCAGGCAGGCTGGAGCAGCAGTAGGAGCACAGATCCCGGGCGGCAGGCGAGATGTATCCGCCGGAGCTGTGGCAGAAATCCCCGGAGGTCTGGGCAGGCAGGACGGGCAGGGCTGCAGAGCAGCGAAGGCTGAGGCAGCAGGGGCTGCAGCCCAGCTCCCAGCCGGGCAGGGAAGGACAGGTTTGGGATCCCGGGGTTTCTCCAGCAGGGAGGAGAAACAGCAGGAAGCCTGCGGTGCTGACGAGAGTGGCAGCCTCTCTCCCCGTCCCCATCTGAGCAGAGAGTCCCAGGCACTCCCAGGTGAAGACAGCAGCCCAAAATGGGCTCCTCCTCTCTGTGGCCAGTTCTTTTGTCTCTCCCAAGTCCCCAGCAATTTGTTGCCTTGGTAACATATGGGAGAAAATTCCTCAAGGATTTCTCAAGAGAAAGGGAACTCCCAAAACTCCAACAGTTATGATGGTTCTATTGGGAATAGATTAAGAAAGATGAAATGCAACATTAGGATACTGGAAGTGTCTCAACTACAGAATGCTGCAAGTGAGGAAATTATAGAGGCTGGGAAGCTATTCAGAATATGTGTTTGAATAGTGAATTCTTTTGTGTAGAGAGCAATGTTTTCTTGGATATCCTACTGTTAGAAACAGGCATAAGATGTATTTAATAAATGAGCAATTAGGAACCTTAACTGGTGCTTTAGCTAACAGGTCAAAAATGCAGTGAGCTGTGCTTTGTGTCTGACTGGCTAGGAAGCAATAAAGTAGTAGAGAAATTTGACTATGAAAGCTGGACTATTGCTTTGCATCTCACAGAGGGTTACACTTTTAATTCTTAACTGTGATGGTCAGCTCCTGCAGTCAGGGTGTTTGGAGAAGACAGAGTAGCAGAGAGCTGGGTGCTAGATGGTTCCTTCCAAGCCTCTTTTCACCTCTTCAGTCCCACATGTTCCTACCATTTAGGGCATTCATCCTTCTGTGCCCTCTGCCTTGTGCACTGCCCTAACAAGTGAGGCTGAAATAACGTGGTTATGCATGTCCCTGAATCACGTTTCTAAATCTCTGTGAGAAGAAGGGAAGAATTAGCAGAGACTATTTTAAAACTTCAATGAGAAAATGCTTCACTTACTGTAATGTGTAGCTGGTTCCCTTTTCTTAGTAAGCTATTAAATGGTCTTACTCCATGTCAAACTTGTGGAAAGCAGCAGTCTCATGCTTTCTAATTTTATAAAATATCAATTATGGAGTGCTCCAATAAATGAAATTTATTGATGATCACCTTTTCCTCCCAGTTATAGCGTATTTCAACTCAATTTCATAACAATTTCTGGCTTTAATATGAAATGTCAACAATATCTCCAGCAATCACCTTGTTCTTATTACTCTCTAGTCTTATTTTTATAAAGATAATTTCTGATGCTTTGTACATTGTAGGCTTTGTACATTTAGCCAGTGATCAAAGTTGTATAACAATAAACTGCAGTTTGACATGGAGTAGCTTAAATTTATTCAAGCTAGTAATGTCATTTGCAGATTAATTTGCCAATTCATGCAGTGTTCATTTCATATCAAATAAATAATATCCAACAATCACTCAATCACTGATGACATTTCTGCTTAGATCTGTTGGTATAGCTTCATTTATTGGAATAAAACAGGACAGCAAATTGAATTTGTATATGCAGGTTTGAAATTGGGGGAAAATAGTTTCAATGTGGAACTGTAGTGTCATCTTTATTTATACGAAAAAATACTTGTCTTGTGGTTCCTTGAAAACTGAGTCAGAGATGGGTTTCCCAGGGGAATTGTTAAAGGGATTTGCTATGTATGCCTGATCTGCTGTAAATATTTAACTTTTCCTATGTATGTAATGACATCAGATGATGGAGAAAACAAATGTTGAGGAAGAGAAAAAAGGAAAACAATGGAAAACAAGCAAATGTTCTGCTGCATTTCTTCTTGTGCATGTAAAACAAAATACCACAGTCCTCTAGAACATCTCGCAGTTGAGACAGTCAGTGGAAAGCTTCCGTCAGTGCTGTCCTCCCCTCCCTGTTCTGACCTTCCAGTGTTGTCTGATGGCTGAGGAGGGACTGCAAAGTGGAATTTTCCTTAAGAATTCTTTTCATCCTTGTAAGAAATACTGCAGTGCTGTAAGCAGATAAGCTACCATGCATGTATTTACTGTGTATCAGCAAACGATACAGATTAATCTCTTCAGTGTTCAGATTAAATACTTAAATACTATTAATTTAGGAGTCTGGGACTGAAACCTCTCCTTTTCATGTTAAAAAGAAAGTTGTTTTGTTTTTTTTTTTCCTAAGACTTACCAGTATTTATAAAAAAGAATATGCAGTGACTTCCGGATGAGGATATTGTGTGTATGGTCTTCACATGTATCCATCCTTACAATGATCTCTGTCAGCAGCAGTGGTAGCTGCAGGTGATGTTTCTTCAGTCCTGAGGTGGATTTCCTCACTGTGTGATCTATCCTGTGTGAGTTTTCTGACTTTTGTGTTAAGTTAATGAGCTCTACTCTTTGGATCAAATAAACTTTTAAGGAAGCTAAACTGTGGGACTAGGAATCGGTGTTTTCAAAATCAGAGGCTTTCTGGGAGTCAGGACTCTGGACTAGACCTATATATTTTGTATTACCTTCATAGATTTTTTTTTTTTAAGTTACTTGCTTAAAAGGGAGAGGGGTTTTTGGTGTTTTGTTAGCTGGTTGGGTTTTTTTAGTTTTGGGGTTTTTTTGGGGTTTTTGTTTGGTTTTGGTTTTTTGTTTTGTTCTTTTCTTAGAAACTCTGTTGTTTCCCCCCCCACACAACATACCGATGATTTCCATGCTACACTTCTCCTTTTGTAAAGCAAATGTGATTTGCTACTAGGACGCTGTCTGTAGTTCATATTACTGAGGTGATTTCAAGATGGACTTGTTGTGTGTAATACCTTTGTTAACTTTGCAGGTTTTGAACTGGCCATTGGGATCATCTCTCAGCTTTTTTTCCAAATATTTTGAGAGTTCCATTTTTTTGCCAGCTGAAAGTCAGTATCAACATGCATGTCCTGCTTCAGAGGCATCAGAAACAATTAAAAAAATCAGTATTTTAAATAATCTCAAGGGGTGATACACTTGAGTGTAGATCAAGGGAGAGACCTTGCTTACATTTAACTGTGATTCTGTGAAATGAGGTTTTATTGTAGCAGACTGTGGGAGGAAAAGGAAGGGAAAATAGCTGTGAAATCACTAATTTACACCTTATGAATATTTATATGCAAAAAACCTTTTGTGGGTGTTTGTGAAATAGATGGTGAAATCAAACCATACCCACCAGCAAGTGCAGCTGTCACTAGGTGCATCTACACACAGACCTAAATAGTGGTTTCACAGAATTCTGGCTCAGCCACAGGCATGCTGGGTTTGCTTATTGAACGTTGATTTTCTAGTACAGACCCTTATTTTAGGAAATCTTGTCATCTGTGTGGAAAAATTTTACTTACAAGGTAGGCATCTTGATTTTGTAGAGGCAGTGAGCTGTGTGTCTATTTTCTGTATGCACAAAATATATAATTTTGTCAATGAATGTATGTATGGCTACTATAGCAGTCATGCTTTTTTTGGCTTTTGAAATTTTTTGTATTTTGTTTCTGTTTCTAGTGATGAGTTTTTGTATATTTCCCCCTTACCTTGGGCAATATTGTTCTGTAAAGTTAAATAGCTGGGATTAACTCTGCCAGGCAGTGTAAGAGAGAAGTTTTGGAACTGTAATAGAGGGAGGAAATGCAGAACAGAGCAGGAGCAGCAGCTGAAGAAATTCTTGTGCCAGTGATGTTTTTAGCAGGGTGGATCTTTACACTACAGAAAGGCTGGTAAATCCACGCAGGTTTTAAAAGTAGGCCCAAATAATAACATCCATCTAGGTTAACAGTTTATAATGTGCTAATTGGATATTTTTAAACCTTGATAAACCTCCCTCACTACACAAGCAATCTTGAATCTTCTTTCCTATCCTCCTTTTCTACCTCAGTAGAGTTTCAGCTTGGATGTTCGACAGAGTGTTGTCAGGTGCATCAGGGAGGAAAATTTTGATTTCCTTCCTTGTTAAGTAAGCCAATGAAGAAATATAACCTCAGTCAGCCTATTGCAACGAGTTCAAAGGGTCTAGATAGTATGATGTAATTTTTATAGGTGTGTATTTTTCTTATTAGACTTGTTCATCCTAAATCCTTTTGCTCTTACTTCTATCTCCATAGTAACCAAAGAAACCCCCAAGTGGAACAGTGAGATATTTTCTACATGCTGTACAAACACAAAGGAATGCTGAGCAAGTTCCATGGCACTCTTGGGCTACAGAAAGACAAATGATGAGGAAAAGATATGATAAGGAGATAAGTGAGGATTTGTTCATATGTAATTTGGTAAAAGGTTTAACAAGGACATATGTGAAGGTGAAGTGGGTTGTTTTGGAGCAGGACTGTGTAAGAGAGCATATAAAGAAGGCCCTGAGAATTTAGTGGGTGGGGGATTAGACAATGAGAGAGTCTGTCTCAGTGGAGTGTGTGCAGGCTGCTGAATCCATGGTTCATTTCCCTGTGCTGCTGGTGACTTCTGGGGTGACCTTCTGATACTCCCAGAGCCCATGTTTGAAAGTATGAATCTGCCTAGTGCTCTCAGTCATAATTTCCAAAAGCATCTTAGTTAAAGAACATCTGCCTTGATTCAGAGTGTTTTAAACTTGCATGTGAAAACAGGAGTGTTTAATGAAGTGCTTGCTATTGTTTTGTGGAGCCAGAAGGCACTCAAATGCCTTTTAAGAGAAACAAACAAAAATCCACCAACCACCCCCCCACCAAACACCAAACCAACCAATCACATTAAAAAAGCCCAAAACAGACCAAAACAACAATGCCTCAAACCTCAAACCAGACTAATCATCATTCTGCTTCATCTGTAAAATGTGGAAAATAATTGTTTGTTTCACCAGGAGTGTCCATACTGACAACAAAATATTTCGTGTATGATGTGTAGACACTGTAAGAGATGCAGTAATGGTAAGAAAAAAAAGGGCTGTGGTCTATGAATTGGTCAGAAATCATCCTTAGTTAGTGTCAGTCAGTGAGAATATTGCAATGGTTCCAGCCATAGAGCAACAATTTCTCTAATAATGGCAGTAGCTAACCTGGTTATGATTTTAAGAGAGCAAGAAATGAAGTCTGACTTTCACTTAGAATTGTTGCCTTTTGCTGTTTTGGGGATTTGGGACAGGGAGTGAAATCTCTTATTCTTAAGAAAATTATTCCAGAGAGAGCTTTAATGATGTAACACATCCAAAGACAGCTCTCTCTCTTTCCCAAGACTGGGTATCACACGTAATTAGCTGTTTACAATCCACTTTATGTTTTTGTTGGGAGCCTTTTCTGGAGCTTTAGAGTGCCATGCCAAAACTTGAAGACATTTGCAGTTATAGTGACTTTATATTGAAATGATAAATGAGCTGTGACTGGTTATATATATTTTGTTTAAAAACAAAATACAAAATCTTTACAGAAAAACTATTTCCCAGCTCTGAGTTTCTCAGAAGATGGCATAAGTGCTCACAAAATTATAAATGTGTATATAGTTATGAAGGGCCTAAAATTCACATTTGTTATTGCTGTTGAACAAATTTACTTTTCAAGACTTCAGTTTTAATTTGTTAGAACAGCAAAGTGGCAGGGCATTCGGCTTTTACAGGTCCTCACCATCTGCTAGAGCAGCAATGAACCAGCAGTGTAATCTTGCTGTGTTGACAACTGGCTTAGTTAGGACGATTTGGAAATTGGAGCACTGTTGAAATAAATATTCTGCTTCCCCTGGGCAACTTATTGAAATTCTTTCCATCACTTTTAATTTATCTAGCATAAAGTTGGGATTGAGTTTTGTGTTGATGTTGCATGAATTAACAGTGTTGCACAGCACTTCCTCAAGGTCCTGGCAGTGGCCTGGAGGTGAGATGGGAGGACTACCCCAGGCTAGGGTAGTGCAAATGAGAAAAAAAAGTCTGTTTCTTCATTTAGACATTTGCTGAAGATACATTGTGGGTGAACAAATGTGGGGTGGCTGACTCCTAAGCAATAATGTGTCTTTTGTGTAATATGAGGAGACCAATGCTAAACAGATCTCTGCTGTAATGAGTTGTATTGTGCCGTCTAGAAGGAACAGAAAGAGTTGGATGTTCAATAAGCATTTTAGAGTTCACTAGAACAGTGAAAAAAGAGCCTGGAGTCTGAAGACTGGTCAATGAAAGTTAACTTAGGTAGAGATAAGCAGGTTCTGTTGTAATTTGATATTACATTTTGAGAGGATTCATTCAAATTACTTCAGAATTAATTCACTACAGAGGAAATTAAAAACTCCTGAAGTGACTTCTTTAATTTTATCCAGTCTTGTGTTACCTTCTAATTTAAGTAAACTCTGCTACGACAGTTAATATAAATAAGACAGCATATATGTTACATTGATGGGGCTGGTGAGGATTAATCACTCTTGCTTTTTTACAGTGTCCCAGTATGAAACCAAGGGATCTTTTTCCTTTGCATTCCATTAGATTTTACAAACATCAATAGATTTTACAATCATTCCAATTCATGTCACAGAAGAGCTTCCCATGCACAAACAACAAAATGGATCTGGCATTTGAAGTGAGCATGTTCCTCAAGCTATTGTGTCCAAATCAGAACAACCCGAAGGTGCTATGGGTCAATAGCTTGGCATGCTGGCAATAGAAACAAGGGTTTACAGCTCATTAGGACTTTAGACAGGGCTTGCTGTAGGGCAAGATGCACTTCCACCTCAAAATATGGATGTGCAACACAGAACTAATAATAAAATTCCAGATAGTATTCATGATAATTCATGCATTTAAACAAATTTTAGTTGTTCTCACACTGAATCTCTTCTTTTGTACCTTAAATTCTTAGCACATGTATCATGATTAAAGATTTTACTGACCTGGCCAGCTCAGAAAGCAAATATTAAGCTTGTGTGTTTTGAACTCTTTTACAGCAAATTTCAGCATTGCTTCCTGTCAGCATTTAAAGCAGGAGCTTCATTTATAATGTTTGGGTTTTTTTCCAATTAAGTAGAGGAAGGAGAGTCAGCTTCACTTTTTCAGTATAAACAATAGACAGGACTTCAAAGATATGATGTGTCAGAAGTTGTTTGGTACCAACAAATAAAAATAAATCAGTCAATAGTTAAAGGAGCTTAAAATAAAAGAAAGTATTTGGCATTACTGATAAGGTCCCTTGGGACAGGGGCTGTTGGCTAAAGGACTGAATGAATAATTAAGTTGTTACATTGCTTGCTGAGAATTGCCAGTGACCCAGCTGTCTCCTCAAAGCCTTAAGGAAGTGCCATTATGTTCAGTACTTTCATTGGGCCAGTTACTGGTGAGGTTCCAGCATTCCCTGATCCAAACAGGGAGGCAGGTCCACAGAACTCCAGAGAGTGTTTGGCCTCAGTGACATTGACTGTCATGAGATGGTGTCCAGTGTGTGCACTGCACCCTTGTGCTGAACAGATAGCACAGGTAGCTGTGTGTCAGCTGCTACTGCATTTTGCATGTAGGAGGACATTGTGTGTCATTATTAAGTAACATTTAAGACCTAGGTACACAGAGCTGGTTGTGTAACAGATGACTTGGTCTTTTCAAGTTTGCAGGTGTAGATAAAAGCGGGAAAAAATTTAAATCTAGCAATTATTGGACTTCTCTACATTGGGTCAAGGTACAAACTCAGATATTTACTTTTCTGATTAGGAAGACATGACTGTGGTAAATGAAGAGGAAAATAAATTAAAAATTTCCATAATAAAATAAGTCTTTTCTTTGTGATTCAAATGGCCCCATCCCCAGCTTGATAATGTTGTTTGCCCATAGCTAAGGATATGTTAGAATGTAATTGTAACTGTTTGCCATAGCTGGCTGTTAGCATGAGAGATCATGTATTTGCATATCTTATAACCAAAAATTAAAAAAGGAAGGACTGACCACTTGACACCATTGTAGTTCTTGAAATAATGCCTGTTGAGCTAAATTTGTTGTGGCTGCTGAATGACTCCACTCACCAATTTGAGTACATGATGAAATTCCTATTAGAAGATGTCACCGTAATAACTGATGGCATAATTAAAGTGCCAGAAATGGGATAGAAATATTGGTCTGTTAACCCTTTTTTTTCAGAACAGAACTTTAAAATGGAGTTTTTGAAATGCATGTGTGACATTTATTCTGGCCTCTGGAAAGGTACTTTTTTTGTCCCCTATACTGGAAGGTGATGAGAGCTGTGATAATTTCAGTCTTTCAAAAAGGTACTAAGAATCATACACTGTATTCTCTGGATGAATTGTTTCAGTACTCCAGAGAAACTGCTGTTTCCCCTCAGAGCTGTATAAAAAAGGAAAATGAATGGTGGTGGTAAGGTAGTGATAAAATGCATTGCAGGCAATTACAGGCAGGAAATACTGAGTTTCCACTATTCTAGAAGGCATACCTATAGAAGAACCCTTAACTTTACATCTGTTTGGAAACTAAGTAAACTCTCACACATTTTTGAATTGTCAACCTGTCCCCTCCCCAAGGCTCTAATTATTCTGTATCAGGAGCCTCTTAATTCTTGCTCTGGGATCTATTTCCATTTCTGTGCCTGTATCAAAGCTTAGGTCCCTGTATGCAGGAATGCAGCTTTGAAAATGGTGGGCTAGGGTTTTTTTCTATCAACTATAATTTTTCTAGGGAGCCACATTTATTATTCATAAAAATAAAACATAATCAAAAGTAGTATTTAAAAGTGTCAGTCAACAGACCTAATGTTGCAAAAGATGTCCCTCTACCATTATAAATGTTTCTCCCTCTTCTTCCTATTTCTCAGAAAGGAACTCAGTGCAGGTATGTAGAATATAATTCCACTCTTGAGTTCTTTTGTGAAGACTTCACCTTTTTTTTTCTATATAACATTAATTAAGTGAGCGCCCTATGTCCTCAGTGTGTCTAATGCATTAAAAAGCAGAGAATTTAATACTGTAATTATGAAAGCTTAAAGGAAGAAGCCTGTTAAATGTACTTCAGCTAGGTTATCAGCTTTACCTTTCCAAATATGTTCTATAATAGAAGCTGATTTCCTAAAGAGTTTTGTCACATGCACATATCTGGCTGAGAGTGGCTTTTGCACACTAGAGTATGAATAAATTATTTCCATAGCTCTAATGCATCCATTTTTTTCAGTATGGGCCTTAGGCTTTCCTTTTCCTTAAAAGCATCATTTGGCTGCTGAATCGAAAACTCTGAAAAGCGACAATAATGAGTATTCACATTTGGAATGCAACAACCCATTGAGGTCAGAAAAGAGCTGCAGCAAAGTATTTCCTATCTCTTCTCTAAACAATGGGTATTGGCACTACTAATCAACTTAATAGAATAGAATAGAATTTAAAAAATCATATATTGATATTAGGAGGAATTACATATTTTTGATGTTTTCAGTAAATGCACTTATTTTTCTGTACATGCAAGACCGTAACTGTCTAAGATTTAAGTATTCTTACATATTTTTTGGGGGGTGGTGTGTGTGTGTATTTATATAATGACCAGATTTTCATATTCACTGTTAATGACTGGAAGTCAATTGGAATGGCTCAGGTGATGCTAGTTGTTGTAAGGTTTTTATACTGCAGTGAGGGAAGAGGGCTTTCAAATACACACAACCATTGGAGCAAGGTGTAATTTAGAGAGAGAAATAGACCCAATGAGAGCCAAAAGAGGGCAAGAAGGCACAGAGAGCAGTTTCGCATTTCTGTTCAGGTAGTGCAGAAGGGCAAAGGAGAAAACAAAAGCCAGGGAAATCTCCCTGACAGCCAGTTAAAAATAAGTGAGGGCATCCTGCTGAACATTGTGAATTTTGGATCATATTCATTCCTGCTGTATTGGCCCCTGAAAGTAGTAAAACATTACAGTGCTTGGGGAAGGGGAGAGGCTGCAGGACAAAGGAGTGAACTGTCCAGCTGCCAAGGCCATCTCTATTGGCAAGGAATCTAACCCTCTGAAGAGTGGCTGCCATAGGGCTGTGACTTTGACACAATCTTCAGTTTGTACTTGTATTGATTTTTCTCATGACTGGAGGTGTGAATAAGTCTAATTTAAAAACTGGACATGGAGACCTGTCTTCTGTAAGGCCTGCCCAGCAGGTCTTTTCCCAAAGGCCAGAAATTATTCTCCAAACAGTAATGAAGAAAAGTTATTAACAGTGTTCCTCAAAATATCAGAAAATAGTTGCTGGATACCTTGAGTAGGGTTTCTTTTTATCTGAAGTTGTACTTTTTTGGAAGTCACTGAAAAATATTTCATCGATCAGGTTCTTAAGTGCCATTCCTCAAATCATTCAGGTGTCGGTGCATTTTAGACTGTATTGAGCCCTGTATCGAGGTACTCATGAATAAACTAGTTCCTGGGAAAATGAGTAGCTAAAGGCTTAGTGGTAGTTCATGCCAACAGGATGCCTATGAAATGGAGCACAGCGTGGGAAAAAAACTTTGAAGAGGTCTCCCCCCTGGAGTTTTATGCCTGGGCACAGTGCCACAGTTCCTGCTCACAGGCATGTGAGTGCTGGGCTTGGCAGGCTGCTGCAGTGAGCTTCCTGAGATTGCTGTCTCTCTGCTCAGTCTCTGCAGCCACTGATACCTGAATCTTTTCTTCCCAACTGCTATTCAGCATTGACAGGGTCCCCCAGCCCAGTCCCCCTTAGCCCAGTACTAAGCAGGTACTAATGCAGAGTGAGGCTGACTTAGGTTATTTCTTGCCCATAAGTAAACTTTGGTCCCAGCTATAAAAACAGTTTTTAACAAAGAATTAATTTGGGTTAGTTTGTTGTCCTGTTTAGAAGTGGTTTTTAATATACGTTGTTTTCTTCTGAAGGATCAAGTATACACTGGGAGGGGAGGAGAAAGCTAACTTCCATGATTTGGATTTGGGTGTTACGATTCATGACTTATTCATCTTGCTGGGCCACTGAAGACTGTAATTAAACCTGACAGCAGTGATTAAGTGATAAGCATTACATGGCATGCATTAAAATGCATATTTTTATTTCTTCTTATTTTGAGATATTCAGGTCCCAATATCTTTTAAAAAATAATTAAGAAAATGTAGATCTCATGTGATTATTTTCTCCCTCTCCCATTCGCATGCTTAAAAGAGCAGATAATAGGCTTTCTGCACTTTAGAAATGGCTTTTTATTCAGGCCAAAGTTAATCTTGCTGTAGTTAAAAATGGATTATCAGACATGGAGCCCTCCCCATCACTGGCTGGGAGTCAGTGCTCATCTGGCAAAACTCACCTTTTTTTTTCCATTTCTTTTTGCTGATCCCTTGAGGTCCTGTTCCTAGCTGTGAGCAGCAGCATGCCAATTTCAATTAACATTTCTTTTAAAACAAATGTTATCATCTGCTTTAGTGCTTGTGACTTTCCATTCTAACAAGGACAACAGGAGAGTGCAGGCGGATGGCTTTGTTTGGTTCAGGATGCTGCCACTGTGCACATCATTAACCATTACCCATCCGTGACATTTCTTCAGGTTCCTTGTGATTTTTAAAGGTCAAGCGAAGGCTTGAAGAGGGAATTCTCTGTCTGACATAAGGAAGTTTCTTTTCCCATAACAGAATAAAAGCCTAAGTCCACTGCTGTTAAACTGTTGAGCTGCTTTCTCTTTGTGACCACCAGTCCAAGGCTTTTGGAAAGTGCTTTGCTGTTGTGGGTCGGCAGAGATACTGGTTACATCTGTGTGAATAAATTACGTTGTTAGATTGCTGATTTTGCCAGAGGAGAAGGCAGCAAGAAAATTTTGCTGAGTTATCCTAACTGTGTTTTTCTCAGGCACAGGAAAAGAGAAAGAATTTTGAAAATCAGTTTGGGTTAGCAGAAAATACATTTCCCTCTGAAAACCCTCATTTAACTCTTTCAAGTCTTTAAAAATTAAGATGTATTCACATTTTAAAGCAAAAATCCAAATGATTTCTTTTGAGAATTTTGACACTTCTAAGGTTTTCAGTGCTTCTTGGATTTGTTACTATGTGGAGTCTTGATTTCTTCTTTTCCATCTCCCTCCCACCATGACCCCTTGAAATTTTGCCTGTAATTGTTTGGCTCTTCCACTCCTGTCTTTTTTTATTACTTTTTCACCATACATCAAACACAGAGATGTCTTAAACAGTTGTTGTGACAGTCCAAATAACTGTGTGTGCCCACATTTTAAAAACCTGGAAAAAACAATCAGAAAAAGAAACTGTTCCTGGTCCAAAACAAATAGGTATGGGCTTCTTCCTGACTCTTCCATGACAATAAAGTTCCAATTCTTTTTTGGCCTGAAATGAAAGTAATAGGTCTGGGGAAAAGAAAAATAGGAAAGCCTTTATTTTTTTAAGAACATAAAGAAAACGGGGTGAAGGAGGCCACAGGCCAAATATATACACAGAGAACATTTCGGTCATATGTCATGTGCCAAATAATCCTTTATTAGTGGTTCTTGTCAGCTGACAGTTTTTCATGGTTATTTGCACTGCCAGAGCCCTGTGCAGGGCAGTGTCCAGGCACACCCACGGCTCTGAGGGGACACCGCGCCCAAAGCCCTGAGGGGAAGGGGGGCCCTGCAGGCACGGGTTGCCCCCCTGCCCCTGCTCCCAGGTCACGTGTGCCCCATCCCTGCTCCTGATTGGTTGGTTTGTGTGCCCGGGAAGGGCTCGGGGTGCCGTGGCTGAGGAGTCTGCCTGGGAGCTGCAGCCGTGTGGGCTGGGGGAATAAACAGCTCTGAACGTCCGTCAGATATCACTTCATGTTTCCTTCCAGCCTTCATCGCTGTGCTGTGCATGTTGTAACCATTCCCCGTTACAACAGGGCTGCTTTGTGGACAATGCACCAGATATTTAAATACATTGTTTAAATTGTTTCAGAAACAAATCGTGATTCTGCTGACCAGGAGCTCAAGAGCTGCCTTTGGGTGATGTCCCTGTTCTCCCCAGCCCTGGAACCTGTTTTAAACTGATGCAGTTTCCTGATGCTTTGGAGAAGATTACCTGAGCCTCCATAATAAATAAAAGAGAGAGAAAAAAAATCAAAATAAGATAAAGTGACTACAATTGAATCCATCTGAATTCACAGCTGTAGGTGGTCAAGGGGTGCATTTCTTGTTGGCTATTGAAAAAGGTTCAAGAGGGCTTAAGAAGCTTTTGAAGTGATAACTTAAAAAGATGTGCAGGTATTCAGGCATGTTTTTAGAGAAAACATCACTCTTCAGCTATATCTTTAGGCACTTCTCAGTGTCTCATTGAATTTAATAAACAATTCTTGATATTTTGCTTTGTATTCTTTTTTGCTTTGTATTTTTTTTTTTTTACAAAATCAGTGTCCATCTTGATTCAAGTATTCACAACTCATTTATTCTAAATTCCTTTTCAGCTACTTGAGGAAAACTGTATTTTATGTCAATTTTGGAACAAGAAATGTAGAGCACTGAGGAGTGAAGGCTGTTATCTTATTCACATGACAAAGGCATATATTATTCATACTGTAATACCCAAACTGCAGGAATTGATAGATGGGGCTTATATAGTCAACTCACAAGCAAACTAAAAATATAAATTTTGAAATAAACTGCTTTTTGAGTGGTTAATTCAAAATCAGATGGATTACTGCAAGATACTCTATGTGATTATTTTTACTGTAGGGACTCAAACTACCTACATATATTTTCTCACTGAGACTGGGAAGACTTAATGTATTTATTTTTCCTTCTGTTCGGGTAATTTAATATCTGAAAAAGGGACCAGTGGATCAATAATTTAGTGCAGTCAGATGAAAAGTGCCTTAACCTGTTCGTTCAGTTGTACGATATTATGGAGTCTTACATACTGAACAACTGCATTTATATTGTATAATCCAAATTCAAAGTAGCATCTAGTGGAAGGAAAATTGGCCTTTGTGGAGGAAGTGAACATCTGTGTCTGCTCCTTTTATATTGTATAGAAAGGTCTGATCAGCATAAAATAATATTGTGGGATTATTCCTCACTCATCCCTCACCCCACTGTGTTCAGGCTACAGTGAAAAGAGTATAAGTTAAAAATACAAGGATCTTAAATTATGACTGTCACAGAGATAGTTATGGGAAACAATATCCCAAATCAGTCTGATTAGATCTCCTAAAATATTTTCAGTCAATGACCTTACTAATGATTTAGGAGGAGATTTAGAAAAGTCAGTGCTGCTACTGCAATAAGGTACTGGAGTAGAGTGTAATGAATTTCTCATTTCCTGTGACAGACATCTTGTCTCATATTCACAGTGGTGACTTGGTACCTTTGGTAACAAACGTTGCTTGTGTCTTCCCAGATGGCCAAGGCTGCCTGTGTGTTGAAGTTTTTTCTCTTATTCACAAGCAGACAGACCACTTGTGCACATGTCACAGAGATCAGGTAGTGATCACTTTTTTGATCCATTGGGAAATCCATTCCAGATTTTTCTTGTTTTTTCTCTGCAGTTACAGAAAGGAGTAATCAAGAACTGGTCACGTTTTTGTTTTCTAAAAATGAATTTTTTAAAACCACAGTTTTTATTTAAGTGTTAGAATATGGTATACTTAATAAAGGACGGCCTACTTCTGGATCTGTTTATAAAAGGAAAACAAGGAGATTATTCCCTTCTCTCTTTAGTTTTATATTAAAATTTCTAATCCGTGTTGTCATTTGGAAATGACAGCAAATATGGGAACACACTACTCATGTGTCAGGAATGCCCTTCTCAGTATCTGCCACTTGCCAGGGTGGGGTTGGAATAAATTTGTTTTCCTGAGAAGGGCAAAAGCAGTAAGAAGGGTTCTCACTGAAACTTCTGTAAACTTTCTGCTTGTTTCAGTGATGGTACATTTAACCATGGGTTTAATGCAGATGATATTCATGTGTAATTTGATCAACCACAGCAGCTGAGATGACAAGGGTGTTGTACAAACCAGTATTGATCTGTTCAGCATTTTCTTTTAAGATCCTGTGTTAACTTAGATTAGAAGTGTTAAATTCTCACTCCCCTTTAATTTCTTCTCTCTCAAGTGGAGAACACCTTTCTTATTTCTTAATTCTCAGAAAACTATCTATCCAAAAAGATGTAACTTGTAAAGAAATCATAGCATATAGTGTGTTTTCACAGCATTAAACTCAGAGATGAGCATGACTGAAAATCAATACTGTTCTTGGCCTGCAGCCTTGTCATTTATTGATTTACATGTCGTTTGTCTCCATAGAAAATGCAATCATTGCTTAAATACAATACAGTATTTTGCTAATAGGATACAAATGTCACCACTGAGTAAAAAAGGTCACACTTGCATGTAAATGATTGTCAACCCAATCTTGTGCTTGTTGCTGCTGTTATTTTGAAGAGGCTGTCAAGAATTGGGAGGCCTAGGTGTAATTCTGCTGACATTAATGGGGGTTCAGCTGTTGATTTAAGTGGCACCAGTAGTTCCAGTTCTCTGGACTTACACAGGTGCTTTGTGCTTCTTTAGTTAGAAGAAAGAGAGGACAAAAAGAAGTAGGAATTCAAGAAAGATTGCTGAATTTGTTGGAAGAGCTTGATGCCCAATGCCATGCAGGGAAACAAACTTGCACCTCTGTTATAGTAGGATGTGGAATGGCCTTAACTCTTTAACATGCTAACATGGTTATCACTTGATAAATGTGTTTGTGCCCAGGTCTGGTACACGATGTTTGCTGTGGGAACTTAGATACTTATGAAATACATGTGCCTTCTTCTAATAAAGGAGAATGACCCAATTCACTTTAAAGCTTTGGGTGTCCTGAATGAAATCTCCCTTTGTGAATAAGAAGTATATTGACACTCATAGCAGTACATTTATATAGAGCTTTAGGAATTTGCTTCTGTTTGCATGAAGATGCTTTTCCTTAGTGTGGCTAATCAGAATAATCAGAAATGTAAAGCTTTGTAATTTAATATACCTATTTTAATATTAATTTAAATTGTAAAGGACTAGGATTTAATACCCTTGGAGGTCTGTCTGTTTGTTGTCCATGTTGGTGAAAGATTCAGTATCTATATGTTAAAAAGCATTGAAAGTTGATATGTTTTGTTTCTTAACATCATTAGCTTCCTAGCTACTTTGTTCTTAAGAAAACTCTTGACTATTCAAGGGTCAGGAAAATCAGTGTTGTTGGTAACCATGATGGTTTTTTTCTTCTCTTGGCCAACTTCCAGGGTTCCCTTGGCTAAAATCTTTTAGTCTGTATCATGATTAATACTGGGCTTTGTACCTCTGACTGGCCTTCTGTGCAGGAGGTGTTACCTTAGCTCAGTCAGTATTTTACTGATCCAGTGGCAGTGTAGCCCATGGTCAAGTCCATTTTCCTTCAGCCCAATGGGACCTTCAGCCCAATCTCCTTTGTTCATCTGCACTTCCCCTTCCTGGTCATGGTCAGAACAGAGACAGGAACCCTGCAGGGCAGCACATCTGAAACCCTCCCAGCAGGCTCAGCAACGTGGGCCTGAGCTCCAGCTGCAGCATTTGGAATGTCAGTGGGTTGTTTTCCTTTTATTTTCTTTCTCAAAATTGTTTGATAGCTGTACATTTGAGATTTCACTATTGAAATAAGATGTGAACATCTATATGGAAATAATAAATATGTAAAATGATAAATTGATGGGCATTTAATAGAGTCTTCAGATAATTTTAGTGTTCTGACTATCTGGGCCTTTGAGAGTAAGATTTTCAGTATTCTGCACTCTCTCTTAGCCTTTTTTATAGTCACCAAACAGACTCTTGTTAAAACCATTTGTTCTATTTTCTTTTTTCCTTTTTAAAAAAAAAATCATTTTCCACATCAGATTTGAGCTAATTCAAATGAAGGAGCAAGGTGGCTGAAACACTAAAGTCAGTGGTTTCTTATTTTCCTGTCAAGGGTGATATTGTTTGAGTGGCTGTGATTCTAACTGCAACAGTATTACACACTGTGAGAGCGGATTCAGCCCATCCAGGACTCTGCATTTTAAAAACAAAAAAAAAAGGAAAAAAAACCCAGAACAACAAACATTCCCACTCCAGCTGCTTGAGTTTTCCAAAGAAATGCACAGGCGATCCTGTAGGTATCCTGTAACACTGATTAAATGGCCAAAGGATTTTCTTCTACAAGTTTGTTGCAACATTCTGTTTTGAATTCAGCTTCCAAATGCATGGCAAGGGCTGAGGAAGGTAATTCCATGTGGAAAATACCAAATTCTTTAAGATACTTTCATGCCAGCTCTTTGTCCTAATTTTCCTAAAGGAGAACCAGTCTAGAAATACTCTCTCTGCCCATTGGCCGCCTCACTGTCAGTAACATGAAGCTGATTAAAAAAATAAAAATCAAAAATAATACCTCCTCCCTGCAGGCAGCACTTGCACACACACACACAGAAACCCCTCAAAACTAGGTAAGTGTGAGCTTCCTCCAAAGCTTGCTTCACTAGTATCTTTTAATTATTAATATTTCAGTTGCACCTGAACTTTTTGAAGGATAAATATCTTCTCTCTCTGTATATATATGAATCTCCTTTTTATGGATACCTCTGTATCCTGAAGATCACCTCTCTCTGTCTCTCTGAATTGATGGCTAAATATCTCCCAAAGAAAAGGCTCTGGCCCTCTGTGTTGGAGGAAAACACAAATATCACTGTCGGGTTACCAGTGCAGACCAGCCCAGGGTCCACCTGTGCAGGCTGCTTGTCCATCTGTGAGCACTGGTTTTACTGGTGGGGCTGTACCTGCTGTGTGTTCAGATGCCACAGGGTGCAGGAATGGGGTATCAAAATTACACGGATTTTTTTTTTTTCTTGATTTATCAAACAAATTATTTATGCATGTTTGCAGCTCTAATGGGGGTGTTTAATAGAAATTCATGCCTGTGTCCAATAATTTGTTCTTCATTAGAATAAAAGGCCAAACCAGTATAATATATGTGGTTTCCTCAATTGTACAGTTAGATTTAGAAAAAATGTTTTGCCACTGATGAGATTTTTCTACTCAGATGACACAAAATGTAATTCTCTTTTAGTAAACTGCAGATTTTGAAATAAGTTCTAATAAGCTTCTGATAAAAATCATCTTCCATGGATCTCGTTTCATAACAGCTTAAGTGTTTTTCTCAATTGGATGCAACTTCTGTTGGGGAGGATGAAATAGGGAAACCTTATAAATATGACTGCTTGGCAAAAGATTCTGAAAATATGAAACCTGGAAGTGAAAAAGAAATGAAAGCTGGCTTTGAGATATAAGATACCAAGCTGTTAGTTACTGTACAACCAAAAACCAATGGGCTGGCCAGCTGAAGGAGAATCCCTCTGGATTGAACAATGTCTTTAGCAGAGAAAAGGATGCTTCAGCAAACAGAGAAGTCCAAGGGTCAGAGAAACCCTGCCAGCGTGGCAGGGATGACAAAAGTAGTTTTTAGGAGTTAGAATGTAATACAGTAGGGTAATGGAGTAGTTTTGATAGGTTGTATGTAAATTCTGTAAGGATTTCTGCCTTCTGTTGATTGTTGTACCATTACCATATTCAGTATAAGAAGAGATATAATATCATGTAACCAGACTCAAGCTCTCTCTCTGGCTCTCACTCTCTAGACTTTAGCTCTCTCTCACTCTTTTGCAATCTCTCTCTGGCCCGCTCTCGACTCTGAATCTTTCGACCTCTCTCCCTTGCTCTCTCTCTCTCGCTCTCTCTGGGCCATGCTCTAAGCTGTGGCAGCTTAAGCAGAGCTCCTGCACCCACAACCCTTGCAAATAAACTGCACATTTCAGGAGCTGCTTTGAGCTGTAGAGATCACCCAAACCGTTCTGGTCCCATATGCCTTGTATTTTCTACAACTTCAAACAATGGAAATGAGCAGAAGAGTAGAAAACAAGGAAACCTTGCAATATATCTCACAAACCCCCTCTTTTGTGCCCTTTATCATGGTGTTAATAGCCACAGCTTACCTCTATGTGACTGTGAGCTCCAGCCCCGTCTGAAACCCTCAGCACAGAGTCGCAGGTTTGTCTAAGATAAATTATCTACTGGTATTTTGAAAGCAGCACTTAAAACATTTGTAGTGTGAGGAACAGGCTCTTCCCTCTTAGAGTGCTTGGTGAGAGCTGAGGAAGTCACAGAACATTGCAGACAGCTCACAAACATGAAAGATTTGTATTGCTCTCCTTCCTTTTAATCTGCATTCATTTTTGAAGCTACCAGACTGTCTGCATTTGGTTTACTTTGTTTCCCATTAACTTAAGTTTCCTATTTCATGAAGCCCTACTTCCTATTTTAACTTCTTTTGGTTGTATTTTTCCTTCTTGCCTGTCCTTCTACCTGCCCTGAATCATCCTCTGTTTTCCAGTGCTTATCATCTTCCTCCTGCTCTGCTGTTGCAGCGCAGTTACAGAGCCTGCTACCAGCCTGGCAGAGAAGAGGACAGAGGGAATGAGCCAGCCAGGATCCTGGCCATGAAGCGTGTGCCAGTGGTTAAAAGAAGTCATCCTGGCTTTGGAGCAGGGGCTCCATATCAGTGGCAACTGGCCAGTAGATGACAGTTCAAAATCCAGCAAATGGAGTTTAAAAAGTTGGTTTAAAGCACTGTGCATCTGTTGATCTCATATCATTCATTTTCGTGTCATGTTTGTGGCTGGCAGTCTTTGGTAGAGGTGAAGAGAATATAATCAGCAAATTAAGATGTGCCATCTTTAAATGGCACCACAAAAAACATTGGGTCTTTTCCTTCTTCTCTCTCTTTTTAATGGGCATTGGAAGCATTTGACTCACATGAAGAAAGGTATTAATATGCTAAAGAACACTTGTTTTGTGGAAGAATAACATCTGCAATTTAAGGGATGGTTTTTTGGGGGTTTTTTTCGTCAAATTCCAAAAAATTTGTACCTCTTTATAAAAGCAGTTTGGTAAGTGCCTGAACCTATTCTTTTTGAACAGCATCAAACACTTAGAATAAGACTCATTAGCTTCTTTTGGCTACGCCTTTGGCAGCATAAAGTTCTACTAATGCCAGTATTCCTTCACTACTTTTTCGATGGGGATGTTTCCTTTAGTCCAAGTAATGGAATTACATGGAAGTAATAGTGCAGAGCAGTGAGAAGAATCAGTCCAAGACACTTAATTTGACTTGAGCCAAGCACAGACATTTTTCTGCCTTTTGGAGCTTTGTATGAATTTGTGAGCAATAATTTAATCCTTACTTTTAAAAATGCTATGCCACTACTTTGTACAGATTTAATATATATGAGATATATATCAAGGAAAAAATTGTATTAGACAAGCACAACTCTCCAATTCTCAACACTTAACATAAATAATTGCTGTACTATGAAGATTTAAATGGGGATTGCCACTTTTATAATTAATACTTTTTTGTTTCATCCTCCTTACTAATTGAAAATGGGCTTTCAATGCAGAATGCTTTGAAATTGTGTGAAGAGATGGAATTGGAAATGAACTTAATTAACTGCAAACTGTCCAAATCAATCAGTGTTTCACAGTGCCTTTGTAATATACAGAGTTCATAATTTACTTGAGACTTGCCATAATACATATGCCATAATTGCAAAGTAATCATGCTGAGAGTGTCCAAAATTTAGTGTTGTGCTTTGATGCTCTATTGGAATGAAATGTCTATGCTTTCACACACCAAAATGGATTGGGGGCAAAAGGGTATATTTTTCCATTAACCAAACAGAGAACTTCTATGAATTAGGGCATTTCTTCAAGTGTGGCAGGGATTTCAGGTGTTAATAGTTGGAAAAACTCCTTTGAATTCAATGTCCAAGCAGTCCAGCATTTCAAATGGTAGTGTTCTTGCTACACTATCCATAAGTTTTCAGCATGAAAACTGTATGTTTTTATAAGAAGATCATGGAAAATAAATCTCATGGACAAACACTTGGCAAAATTTCTGTAAGTTTTCAGAAAGGTTTTGCAAGTAAAGTTCTGCAGACTCATGGTTTTTGAAAATCTCTGCCTGTTATTTTCTATTGGGATTAAGGTTTGTCTACAACTTTACAGATTTTTTTTTTTTTGTACACAAATTTAGTAACTCTTTACAAAAATAGGACAGTGCTTAGGTTTGCCTTTGTACCTTGTGAATACCTTGGTTCTGCCTGTACAGTCACTTGCTTATGCTTTCTGTGCTTCTCCTAGAAACTTTGGACTTCTTTGTGCCTGTGTTGCTCAGATTATTGACTTGGTCATGTAGCCCGAGGTAGTTATACCTGACTTTCCCTATCAAAACATACTTGATTTGAGCAGTTTTGCAGCTTGAAAATTCTTCTTTGTGTTGTTCCCCAACATTTCAATCACCATTTTCTGCCCTTATTTTTCTCTGGCCTTTAAATCTCTGATTTCCATTAAACAAACCTTTTGTATTGGGGATTCTATGAATTCCAAAATTGTATGTCTGACTCAAGTCTCAAAACCTCATTGCCTCCAAAGATTTTATTTTAATTCCTCATCTTAAACGGAGATCTTCTAGAAATGTGATTACCAAACTTCTGATGGGCTGGAAAAATATATTTATTCTGAATGCTCCAGGATCCTAATCCTCAGAAATCCTTTTGACTGTGCCACAGCTGTTAATGATAGTCTCTGGCCATAGGATACAGGACTACCAGGAGTCTGGGACAGTGCTGAGTTCTGGCCTTTCTGAATCAGACAATTTCCAGTTTGCATGTGATTTATTTTTTTTATTCCTGACACTGATGGTGTAACCTGATTACTCTGATGTGGTAGATCTGCTGTTTGGCTGGTATGAAACCTCCCCTGTCCTTCTCAAAGAGAACTTGTGAAAATGGACCTATAGTATATTTATTATAGATACTTTATATGTTATATAAGTAAAATAATGCAAATTTGCAGAAGTGGGAGATGATGCTCATTAGTGATAGCTGTCCAGGATACCAGGTACTGCCACATCCTTGTCACACCTAAAGCCATTTTTATTAAGGTCAGCTGCTAATGCCTGGGCCTTTTCATATGTTGTGGATGAAAAGGTATGTTATGCTGACACTGTGGAATTTTTAAGTGATTCTTGTGTTTATTATTTGAGATTCAGGACTGCTAACTTAATTGAAAAGATTTTTGCCTGATTAATTTTATGGACCATGTTAAAAAGCTTTTGATTTTTTTGGCTAGTTTAAAATAATCAGAATATAGTGCTTTGTCCTTGTCATTTAGGGAACAGAGGGTGCTGTTTTATTCACTTGTTTAGATTGCTTGCTCTCTTTGGTATTATAAGAGAACCTTCTGGTAATGACATTGGCCTTCTTGAATGTATTCTATTAACAGGACTTTATGAAAACAGAGAAAAAGTATGAATAATGTACTCAGACTTGCTGACTGTTTGGAGGAAATAAATGCTTTCTGAACTATGGAACAATAATACAAGAAAATAAACTTGTGCTGCTATAAAAAAAATGGTAATTGCAAGACTAAAATTTATCTTTTCCTGTACCAGGAGAACTATTAAGCCTCTTATTTGCCCTTCCCAAGTTGTCTTTTGTATGTCCACTCTTGGAGCAGATATCTAAATGAACAAGTTGGTTTCTGTAGCACCCCTCCTTACTCAGGGTTCATATGGAAAGTTAGCCAGTGCTTTTTAAGGTTGCTTACCCTGAAATCTGCTCCCTGGAGTGTCTCCTTCCCTCTCTCCTACTTTTGTTCCCTCATTTGCCCCCCATTGATTTCTCTCTCCAAAGGGAGGCTGCCAGGCTTGCTGAGGGCGTGATGCATCAGTGTGAATGCAGGCAGATGCAGATGTCAGGAGTCCCACCTGAGCGAAATTCCTGCTGTGTGACACAGCATTCCCTGTCAAGGGTGGGAAAAGATCCAGGAGAAGGCTAAGAAGCTAATGAAGTGAAGCCTGTTTGATTAATAGCTAGAGACCAGACTGATGCCCTGACTGAGGCCCCAGACAAGGACAGGCCAGTCAATCACATCTTTTATTTCCACAGAAACTCAGCCTTCATGGACAGCAAATGGAAACGAGGCACTTTTCCCCTCCCTTCCTCTAACACCTCTCCAAAAGTTATGCTTTTTGCTGTGTCCATGTCCTCTACATCTTTACATGGGCAATATATAGTTCACTTCTTATCCCTTCTTTTTTACAGCAGAAAGTCCCCCAGGATGCTATTCTTGGGATGAAGCTTTTTCTTGCCTTCTTAAATATCTGCATTTTTTTCCTGGGATCACAGGGGAGGAAATGCCTTCTGCAAATACTCCAAAGATATTCCATAGAACTTGTTGCTTATTCCATGGGCTGACAAGAGTGATTTGTACCTCTGTAGGAGATGTGCCTGACATTTTTTCCTTGAAGTCTGTGGTAAGGAAGGTTTTGATGTTTGGTCAACTGTTGGGTACTGCCCCTTTAGAGATGGGGTGTAGAGCTGGGCATTGGTTGAACTCCAGTTGGTGTTTCCTCCTGTCAATGAGAGCTCTTTGCAGTGCTCTGGGCATGCTAAGCTGGCCTTGAAAACACCCAGTTGAACAAGCTCTTTTTCAAGTAGTATAACAGATGAGCACTTCTCTTAATCCAGCCAAAGTCATTATGCTTGGGCCATTCCCTCCAGACGTTCACCAAAATGTGCCTGTATCTCTTTTGCCAACTACCCGTATGTCAGGTTTCTTTAGCTTGGCCCAGCAGGGATTAGCTGGCAGGATGGAGTCAGCAGGAACTAGACTGTCTGGAGCAGTGTGCAAGGAAAATGAGAAGTTAAATATCCAATAAGTGGGATATAAAATGGTGTCCAGAGAGCAGAGGTCAAAGGAGCCAGCAGGCACAGAGAAGGGATCGTGTGGCTGCCAAAAGAGAGCTGACTGTTCAAGGTGTGTAATTCATATTTATGTAGAAATCACTATGCAAGCTGTCTGGACAGGGAGGCCAGTGACAGCTGAGCAGACACATACCTGGGACTGAGCCCAGCCTGCAAGCTCAGGGAAGTTTCCCGGGAAGCAAGTACCGGCCACTTTTTTGGAAGGATTATAAGGTGGCACTTACTGCAATAGGGACAACAAGCTGTCTGGTTATTAAGAACTGCCACCTGTCTTCAAGTGTAGCACTGCTGCCATCACAAATAGAGAAACTTTGCCCCTGATACCAATAAGCCTGAAAACATGAATATTTGGAATATTTAGTGTCCCTGTTTACCATAGCGCTGAGCTAAGTGCTTGGACAGGTGAGTGTTCCCTCTGACACTCAGTGCAGTCAGTAAACAGACATTTTGATGAACAGGCAACTGAGCACTGCTGTGCATGGGCAAGTCACTATTGATTTAAGTAATCTCATGCCCATAAAGGATTTTTTCATCACTTGCTAAGAAACAAGAAGCAGCAGATAAAGATGAGTTTCATCAGAAGGAGGTTATTGCTGGAAATCCTTTTGCCTTTGAGGCTAATGTGTGAAAAAACAGACAAGTCTGCCTAAACAGAATAAAACAGAAAGCCAGATAATACCCATAAAGCTTCCAGATGCTGCCTTTTAGTCCTTAGAGCCCCAGAAACAGATGAAGGGCAATTCAATTGCCCTAAATGATACTCCACTGAATACATGCTTTATTTCAAAAAGCCAGCTGCTCTAAATGCCATTGACAAACAGAAGGTAATGTACTAGTGCCAGTGTCCATGTAAAACTGTACACCATTTTAGGCATTTTGTGGCTTGTAAGCATCAAATAGTTCACCTTGATACACAAAGGAAAAGCTAACAGGGCACAACAGTGATATGGAATACTTTCTTTAGATTTATTTTTAATTCCAGATTTGTTGTTGTGATACAACTGCAAAGAATAGTAATAATTATGTGATTATTTATTTATCTTTTTAATAACCAAAGCTATGCAAAAGTATGATTCTTTGAGATTAAAAGAGAAGTTTCTGCAAAATCTTACATCATGTTTACAGTCAGCACTGGTGAGGCCATGCCTCGAGTACTGACCAGTTCTGGGCCATTTGTTTCAACAAAGGCATTGAGGTGCTGGAGGATGTGCAGAGAAGGGCAATAAAGCTGAAGGGTGTAGAGGGTAAAGCCATGTGAGCAGTGGCTGAAGGAGCTGGGGGTCTTTAGGCTGGGGAAGAAGGATGCTCAGGAGAGACCTTATCACTCTCTGCAACTCCTTGAGATGGAGTGAGATGGGGTCAGCCTCTTCTGCCAGGCAGCCAGTGACAGGACAAGGAGACATCGTCGTACGATGTGCCAGGGAGGATTAGGCTGGATATCAGGAAGTATTTCTTCACTGAAAAGGGGGATCAGGCCCTGGAAGGGGCTGCCCAGGGAGGTGGTGGAGTCACCATCTTTGACAGTGATCAAGAAATGACTGTTTGGCATTTGATGCTGTGGTTTAGTTGACAAGGTTAAATGTTGGGGTAGGGGATCTTGGAGGTCTTTCCATGATTTGGAGGAGGATACATGGAGGTTTTAATGATTCTATGTGTCATGCTAGCTGATATCCTGGGGGTATTTCTTCAGGGAAAATATCTGCAAGGTGCAGCAGTGTAGTTGTGAATGGGTTTGTATTCCTTGCTGTGTTGTAAGCACACATTCATGTGGGAATATGGATATAAGTTTGAATGCAAGTTTAAAAGGAAAAGTTGTCACTGCATTTTAGGAGATTAATATTTTACATAAACTGAATTTGCAGTTGGTATGCAGAGCTCACAAAGAACCAATAATGAGGAAAAAGCAACCACTTCACAGAGATGAGTTTCTTTAAATCCATTGCTAAGGAAGTGCTGCAGATGAGAGTTTTGGTCTCTTCTTTGGGTCAGTAATATTATCTAAGCAGGCAGGGCTGAAGCCTCTGCTACTGCAGAAGTGGTGGGAATCTTTTGCTTGGCAAAGGGTGTTGGTTTGGGTGAATTTCTGCTGTCCCATGGACTGTAGAATTGAACAAAGTCCCTCAATCTCGCCAAGGCAACTCCACTCTGGAAGCTGTGAGGTACTGGCAAAATGTGTTGTGAGACAGTAATAGCAGGAAAGGGATTTTAGATGTTAAGTAGGTGCTGTATAAGAAAATAAACTCACATCACTGAATTTCATCTTAAATTTCTCTTGCAGCTTACTGCCATTCTCTTTGAGAAGGCTTTACACACTCAACTGGATCTCATAAGAACTGTGATAGAATTAGCTAAGAAGCTTGTTTTCATTATTTCACATTATTTCACTCATTTTACTTTATCACTTCATTATCTCAGTAATTGTTCTCCACTTCATTTAAACTAATCAACTGTTTGTTATGGTCATTCTTAGTTTAGTTTTCTCTTAGGAATCCCTTGGTTCCTTAAGATACTGGATTGAGCTAAATATCTGGAATAGCAAGAATGAAGGGAGAAGGAGAATTGAGACACTGAGTATTCTTTGTGCTGCTCTTGGACATTTATGATCTGTAACTTCCACTGAAATTAGGTGCACTATGGAACTGAACTGCTCAGAGTGAATGACTGTGGCAAGGGCAGAGAGAGCATCTCAGACCCTCTCACCTAAAAACCCAGAGTGTAGGATGCTGTTGACTGTTAGGATAGGTAGAATATAAATGTGAGCACTGTTGCATCCCTTTATCTTTAAAATAGCGTGGGTTTGACTACACTGATTTTACAAGTAGTATATTTTATCATTTATTTGGGAGTCCAACATTACTGTATGTACAATTTTTGAAAGTGAAAATACAGAGAGCTTCAGTTCTCTATAAGCAATTTTCAGTAAATCAGTACATCCTCTGAGTATGACAAAACAGTTAAACTGTTGTTTCAAATTCTAGATCACACTGTTTTCATCACTCTCTAATCTCATATTCTCCTTTAAATTATAAATTGCCCAAGTGGCTTGGACTAAGCCAAGGGAACTTTTGGGATGTATTTAACACAGTTTTATTAGCTTTACTGGAGGCTCAGGATATGATTTGGTGTGTTGGAGACATATCTGTATTCAGTAATGCCTCCCTCAGGATTCATTCTCTTTTAATGAACAGTGAGGGATGGTGGCAGTGTGTGATGTACGTTTTAGCATGGCTGATGAGTTTCTGCAGTTAAAAAGTATGTCATTGTTATTTACTCTGTGTTATTTACACTGCAAGCCTCTTGGAGTCCCCAGCCCCACTGCACTAAGCAATGTAGAAGTACAGATAGTACCTGTATTTTTTAGCTGATTTTCCTGAGAATTAGAGGCAAAGGTAAGACTTGAAAGAAGTGTGAGTCAGACTTCTTCCTCCTCCTCAGGTGGAGTTAGTGTTCTGGGGCATGGCATTGGCTGATACACGATTGAAGGTGGTGTGTTTAGTTCAGGGGTTCTTGTCATTCTAAGAATTGTAACATTAATAGGCTCTTTGCTGACTTTGTCCTCATGATCCCATTTTGCTGTTTGGCAAAGGAAAGGGGGCTACTAAGTAAATTCAATATTCATTAAATTCACTAAATCAAGCCTCAGGAAACAAGACTACATGATGAAGGGACAGTCTCTAGAACAGAGTTGATCTAAGCTCTGCAAGGCTGGTTTTATTTAATAGTAAATTAAGATTTGAATGTTAGGAATGGAAGCTTGGTCTACTTGATACAACACCTATTAGTAATGTACTTTTGTGTAGCCAAAATCAGTCAGTTTAGTAAATTCTGAAGTGCATTTGTTAAGAAATTAAGAAGGGCTTTTTGTAACAAAAATGCTTTCCAAGGACATACATGATTTTATAAACATTCTGAGTTTTCCACCACTGTCGTAATGAGAAACACTGAAAGGCAAAGACCCATTAAAACATCCTAAAATGGTCTTAATGCCAAAATGAGCCATCTTCCTTAAACATGCTGAATGTAATTCAGGAAAGAACAGATACCTCCGAGGAATATGAATGCATCACCATAGTGCTTTTTTTTTAAAAAAAAAAAAAAAAAGTTAGTGGGATGGAATAGCATTTTATGTGCTTGACAGAGTAATTATGTGTATTTAAGTAGATGCATAGGTTTTGTCTACGGTGGTAAAATTTTTAGGTCTTTGTAAGTAATGATCCAAATTAATCAGTTGCTGTGGCTCAGTATTCCTGAATATAGATTATCTTCAGGAACTGTAATGAATGAACTCCATATAAGACAGGGTTTCACTAAAGCATTTTCTGATGTTTTTAGTTTTGTGTTGCTTCTTTTAATTGACTCTAAGGCAAAATTTAGCTTGAAATGAATTATTTCTAAGTCATATAATATTTGGACTAAAATGCTATGGAATGTTGAAGCAAAACACCTTTATGGGGCTCTGCTTTACAGCATTGAAACCCACTAAGATTAGCAGCTATGAAAAATTGTTATTGAAGAGCTTGACTTGGTGACTACTATAAATTTTATGTAAAAATCTTAAAAACTGTATGTATTTCTTGCTCTCAATAGGTACAGAGGGGACTTCATATCGAAATGTTCATGTAAACTGAGAGTCTTTCCTTGATGGATTCATGTGGTGGGCGATAAGCTAGGACTGAGCTGCAGACCGTGGGACACGCCTGCAGAATGCCATGGCAGCACAGAGAAGCTTGTCTGCGCCTGACCCTGGGGGGAGGAGATGCCAGCCGGCAGAGCCCTGCGGACAGGAGCCTGCCGGAGCCTGCTGGGTGGGTGGGCAGTGCATGATCAGCCCCAGACAGGGACAGTGGGAAAGTGTGCTGCTGATGTGGCAATGTGTGATAGGTCGACTACTGAAAAATACCAATAAGGAAATACTGTGTCTTGAAGGAGTGTATAAAACCAGCTTGTTTCTCTCAATTATAAAACCAGCTTGTTTCTCTCAATAAGTGTCTCAGATTCCCTGTCGGTCTCAGTCCTTGCCTCAGTCATTACATCAGATTCAATCCCAAACTTTCTAAGATTAACCACACAGAAAAAGTTAAAAGTGACTTAGCTACGTCCTCTGCCCTTTCAGTGGAGGCATGCTGTGCCATGGAGACATAAAACCCCAACTGCTAAATTACTGTAGTGCTTTTAATGCATTCTGCATTTATTAATAGGAACTGCTATCATAAGGAGACACATTAAAACCCTACTTTTGCATCAATCTCTCCCTTTTTTTAAATATTTTCTGAACTCTGTATTTAAAACTTTACTATGTCAAATTTTCCTGTTGTGTTTTTAATAATATTCTAATTAATTGAAACTTATCTGAAACCTAATCTTTTCCTACTGTGCTGTAAGAATTAGCCCAATTTCCTAAACAGAACTAGTGTTCTCATTGTTTGTTCTACATGTAACAAAATGGACTGTGTAAAATTCTAGAACAAGTGTGTGAGCATATACTTTAATGCTACAGACCTTAAAGACTCTTAGAAGCAGAGTTTAGAAAGTGATTCTTGTTGTGACCAGCTAAATTTATTGTCTCTTTGGTAAAGTGTGACTTGCCATGCTCTGTGCTGGAGTGAGAGACGAGCTTCAGTTAGTGCTGAAGCATGCCACCATGTGATGGGACTGACACCTGCTGTGTGGTTGTCCTCCTCTGCCTTCTCCTGAGGAAGGAAGCACAAGCACATTGGGGGAATGCAAGAGCAGCACACAGAGCAGCCCTTCCTGCAGAACAGATGTGTTGCAGCATCCTGTGGTAGCTGTAACTTTCCTAAGCCCTTGCAGATGCTTTCCTGGGCCAGCACAATACTGTAATTGAAGGGAGAGAGAGTGCACACCTTTGTCCAGGTGGGAATCCTCTAGCCTGATGTGTGATAGGGATATTTATTTCTGTGGAGATCTTAGAGAAAGCAAGTGTTCCATGATCTTTCCTAGAGGTGTGAACTGAATTCTCCAGTAGCTGATTCCATTGCTGTTGTGGCTGGTAGCTGATCTGGAATCATAGCTTGTTGTTTTGTTAGGCTTAACTCTGTGTAGTACCTACTATTTCTTCTTTGCTGTAGGTGAAAAGACAGATAATCCCTGCAATTAAAATAGTGTGTGTATCATCTTCGAAAAGGCCAAAGAGAGAAAAAGGAGGAAAGAATAAAACCCCAAAAAACAAACAAAACCACCACCAAAAACTCCCATGAAAATATACACAGATACAGGTACAGGAAGGTGACTACCCATGGGTCAGAGTGGAGTGAAAAGGTCAGGAATTGATTGATGCTTGTGAGCTCAGTGGCTGTTATCTGTGCCTCTGTTCATTGATGAATTGCATAGAAGACAGGCTTTCTCAGTTGTTACTCTGAAGATCTGTGAACTTCTTCTATAATAACCCTGCTATCTTTATCCTTTCTCTATAGTCCTCTGTTCCCAGAGATCTGCAGTACTTACTCTGTGTGCCTGTACTTTCTCATTTCACTGATAAACTGATATCCTTTCAAGGATAAACTAGACTATTTCCTTGATAACATTTTTCTTGGAACACAGCAGGTATTTTCTGTACCTTCAAGGTTTAAATTAATTGATGTACATCTTTAACTATGACTCTTAAAATAGTTGTAACTTGCATATTACAGCCAAAACCTCAATGCAAAGGTTTATTGATGTTTGATGTTACTTGCTTTTTAAAAATGCAAGAAAGAAATTGGCATTTCTTATCTTTTTACTGTACACTTCCAGATAAGTGGAAACAGTTTTATCTTTGTTTCCTGTAACAAGGTATTGGATTCTGGCAAAAGGGATAATTCTAGAAGCTTAAGCATCCTTTTCCAGCAAACTCTTTTTTTGGTATAGCAGAATTTTTTGTTTTTAATGAAAACAATGCCCACTTAAAAAAAAAAAAAGGAAAAAATTTAAATAAGACAGGTAGGAATGCAAGCTCATGTATACAGCCACATATATACACGTGTATATCAATGTACTTAAAGCCAACACTGACTATAGGGAGCTCATTTGCATTCACTTGACTGTGTCCTCAGACTTTTGGACTGTGAGTAATAAAATGCACCTGTGCTATGCAGAACACAGAGATTAATGCAGACAGTGTCCTGATAATTTGCTTGTCCCACTGAACATTTTGAAGATGTCTCTTTCAGTGTCAGGAATTGACTCCAGTACTCACAACCTCCCAGCTGGCATGTCAAAGACACTCACCTGGCACTTATGCTATTACACCACCAATACAATACACTTATTGTCCTACAAAAGCTCAGCCCTCATCTTCATTATCAATACCATTATTTTTTCTTTAGTTAAGATATTGATTCCTTTAACACTGCAGAGTGGAAGAAATAAACTTCTTGCAGATCAATAGCATAGCATTCTTTCCTCAGAAAGTCCTGGAAAAAAGCAGTTTTAAATTGCTTATCTTACTGACTTAATGGCTAAGTAGAAAGAGCAGAAACCTCTGTCTTTATTTTTTACTTACTTATTTGTTTTAATTGTCATCTGAATTTGGGCTGCCTATTTACCATTTAAGCTACCTTAAAATCATCCAATAAGCATCAGTTTGGCCATTAAGGTCTTGCTGCTATAATTTTTTTCTGTGTTGTGTTGACATTACATTCCAGTAGTTAAAAAAACGTCAGAACACCCCAGGTTCACAGGTCAAATTAATTTGAAAGTTGGATGGAGCACTGACTGCTATTAATGGAAAATTGATCCTGAGAGATAAAGCTCATTACCTAGGAATGCATAACTGGAGTATTACCTCAGCATAGGTCTCTCTGTCCTCTATAGGAGTAAAGTTACCAAATGCACAAGAATTTTTATTTATATATTTTCTCTTGGAGGACTTTTAGAGGAGATTGCAGATGACTTGTATGCAAACTGTTAAAGGATCTCTTCAGTGTTTGAAGTAGCAAAAGCAAGTCCATCCAGAATTTTCTCTAAATATGAACTGACTGAATAAACTCTGAAGTAAAGACTGAGTAAACAGCCAGTATGGGGCCTCACTGGTGTGTAACTGCTACTCCTCTGGAGAGCAGATATCTTCTAGAAGAATTGGCATGACTTTTAGCACGGGGCATCACTTTGAAATCTCAGGGTAACTACATAGTTCTGAGGTTTAAAATTGTGTGAGAAAGCTGTTTTCTGCTGTGCTTCTCTGTCAGCATTTCTGCTGGGTATGATTTTATGTATGTATCTTAACCTCATCCCAGATGCAATTGAAAAGTCCTTTTGTGTTGGGCCTGTCACTCAGACCACATGTCATTGAATGCTATTACCTCTACAGGTGTCCAAGCAGAACCGGTGTCTTAACCGGGTTCCTTTGTCTGGAATGCTCCGATTAACAAAGGAGGAGCCATTACAGCCGATTACAAGTGAAAGGATCTTTCCCTGGACATAATAAGTGGTGCAATTTGTTCAAGAATTCCAACAAAGTATCCTAAGTGCGTCCTTAGTGCTACCCTGTAGGCTCTGGATGGTTCCCCTGCTGTGGTTCTTTATTTAGTCCTCATTTCAGTTAAGTTATTAACATCATTTCTGTCTCACCTCTGATGCAATCCTTTATCTCTGGTTTACTCTAAATATTAAGCATCATCCTACCAAAAGAAGGGTTCTTTGTGGAGTTATTTGATTTTAACTTTACAATAACTTTTTAAAAGGAGTCTTCTTTATAACTGGGAATTAAAACTTACTGATTCTGGTAAAAATAATAGCACCTCCAGTGGTATTATGAATGTCTGGTATACGCAGTGGTAATTCCCTGCTGTAAATTGATGTACAGCAACCAGTATACCTCTTGTCTCATTGACATAAAAATCAAGTTGATAAAATTCAAAAATAGAAGACAAGAATTGCAGCAAGCTGTTCACCAGAGGTCCAGACTGCAAACAAGATGCCCTAGGCACTCATGAAAGATGTAGACTCTGCCTCCTTTTGCCCAGTAGGGTCATGTCCAAATCCTTTCACCTTTAAATCACATTGCCTCTTGCTTCACTATTGCGTCTTGCCCTTGTTTCTACTTTGTTACTGCCTTAGAGACTTCTGTTGTTCCTGAGAGTAGAGAGGAACATTTATTAAGAGAGATTTATTTGGAAGGGTCAGACTGTGCATTACCTCAGCATTAGGTTCAGTCTACAGAATAATGATTTAATTTAGAACACTGGGGTTCTTCAGGCTTATCTCTTATTTTAAAATATGACTTTGAGAAATCAAGCGTGTGTCAGAGTGTGGTAAATAAGTGAATCTCTGGTTAGCTGAGTGCTTCTGAAGCCCTAGAATCTTTAATATTTTTCTTCATTTGTTTGTATAAATCTTGATTTAATTAAAAAATCTTGCATACTTTTGATATTTTAAAAACAGCAGATCTTCCTGAAATACTTTCTGCTCCAAATTAGAATTCAGGTGGATTCACATTTCCTGTTTTAGCAAAAGAAAAAATAATAAACATGCAATAACATGCATTACACATTTCTTACAACTATTGATGTTAGTTTAATCATATATGAATGATACCAACAAGCTTTGTTCATGTCTCTGTGTTTTGTGCTGCAATTCATCAGTGCTTCCCAATAAATTCAGTCACAGCTTCTTTTTGAGGACTTACATTATGACAGTAATAGAGCTGTTGTAAAATTCCAGGTTTTGAAGCCAGTGGTTTCAATTTTGGCTTCATTGACAAGGCCCTCATTCTACTTGTTACAGAGCTTTATGCTTGCATTATTTACTAAGGTACCTGTTTGTATGTTTAACAATACAGCACATAGGAACCGTGGCTCTGTGTACTAACGTCTGGAAATTCATATATATGCCAGACACAGTATGAACACAGATCAAAAAGACTTCTTGTTTGGCAGGATACAACAGATTTAAATGTACAGTGACATTAAGAAAGTGTTAGCTGCCTGTGTACTTATAAAATAAATTACTTATGCATTGTTAAAACTTTTTTGGGCATCATAGTACAGTTTAAAGAGCTGATGAAGATGTATAATGGAATATTTTTGTGGATATTTATGGGATATTTTCCCTGTGTTAGAGCAGCTAGGGAGAAAATGCTTTTTAAAAATGTGACAAGCAGATACAAGATGTTGGGGTCATGGTCTAACCTTAGGTGAGGGTTGACCTCCTGATATTCAGTAGGAGTCAAGCAAGATAGAGGGTTAGAAGGGCTTTGCATATGGAGATGAGCAGCTCAGGTTTGAGGTAACAGGAAAAGGAGGAGGTGCCTAAAGGTGCTGTTTTTCCCACACACTCTTAAGTTTGGAAAATTGTGTTTTCAGAGACTAGTGTGAAAGTTGGCATAATTACATACATATTTTGCATGTTGTGCAGCAGAGTTCTGTAAGGGTTTGGCATGCTCTGTATGTGAGGTACTACAGGGAGTTTGGATGTCTGAAGAAAAGCCTGAGCCCCAGGAAGTGGATGGAAAAGGAATGCTGGGAAGATTCTAGACCCTTTGTTTTATGGGAGAGTGAAGGGAAGATGTTAGGGGTGAGTGAGGCTTTAAGGTCACTCTCCTCGTTATTTAGGTAAGAGGAGAGATCACAGATGCAGCTCACTCTTAGTTTGAGCAGGGGTGGATCTGGAGTATAGAGAAGAATGACAAGACATCAGAGATAAAGCCTGGGCTGTGTTTGTGGAGGAAATATTGGAGAGCAGGGGGGACAGAAGAAGGGCAGAATGCTGAAAGACTCTTGCTAAATGTTATAGAAAGGGTGAGGATATGGAAGACTAGAGGTGTGAAGAATAAATATCAGAAGAATTGAATCAGAAACTGAAAGATAGGATTTGAAAGAGAACAGTGCTTTGTGTATTTGATTTTAGTCCTCTTTCTCCTTTTTTTATCTCTCTACTTATTTTACACACTGTTGTCAGCCCTCTTTTTCAGCATTTTCTTCTTGCTTAAAATTTATCTGCTGCCTGTTCTCTTCCTTCACTCAAGACACATTGTCCCCAGGTTTTACCTTTTTCTCTGTATTTTTTTCACCCTGCATCCCTTCTTTAATACCTTCTTAGCCTGTATTTCTTCAACAGCACATCCAAGTTTTTTTACTCATTTCAGAGCTCTCCAGCATACTCACTTCCTTTGTCTACCCATGCATATTTTACCCATACTTGGCCTCCTTCCTCTTTGGCAATGTCTATATTTGATTTAACATCTCAAAGGCTTCTTTCTTACTGTCTCATGGGCATGGAGAATTCTTCCAAGGCTGATGGATAACTTAATCTCTTCTTTTTCTCTGCTATTACACATAAGCAGCAGAGAAATTACCAACTGAAAATAGCCTTCTGCCTTCATTTTTGTATCAATTATGGGATGCTGGAGATGGGATGTCTGCTTCCATCCCATCTCAGGATACTAAAATGAAAGCTAAATAATGGTTGTAGAACTATTCAAATTTCTGTATCAAAAGCTTGCTTCTTCACCATTTTAAACTGAATAGTCTCATTTTTCTCTGTTCAAAGTGAATGCAAAATCATAACATAAAGGAAGTATTCAGGATTGAAGTTGATGGAAAAATTGGGCATGAAACTAAAAAAAAAAATTTAAAAAAAGTCCAGCTGCCCTTACCTTTAGCACTTAACAGAATCTGTCATTTTGTCAGTGGCTGAAGGAAACATTTTAATGAAAAATAAATCAAGGAGATGCGCGTTGTATGTGAATGATAATTGAAAATTGCTTGTTTTGAGACTGACCATTGAAACCTTTTAATAAAGACAGTAGTGGGTTTTCTACTCCAACTGGGATTTTATATCCCTCCCAGCACAGGGGTGTTTGCATCTCTGCTTTGCTTAAATCCTGCAATATGATTTACAGAGATTAAATAGACTTCAGCACACCTGCATTATTTACAGTATATTATGCTTAGATCAAGTCTAACACAAAAAGCGACTTGCCAAAAGCAACATAGAGATCAATGGCTTAGCTTAAAAGTAAAATTCGGGAAGCCTCTCTGCCAGCTTTCTCTCTGCCCACTAGACACACTACTCACTCCATGAATAGGTGATTAAAAGATTGCTCTAATGTATGTCTCTACTTAAAAAAAAACCCAAAAACAAACCAAACCAAAACCAAACGAATCCTGAAAAAAAAAGTCAATCTCCTTGGAACCATTGAATAACACCAGGGTGACAATTTTTTAATTGTAAGTCAAAATGAATGGGCATGTTACTCATGATCTGTGTCATATCTGTTTTCGTTCCCGAAATGTGACCTGTCACAAGTGAAATATTTAGTGGCCAGTACAATGAAGTCACCATTTATTTATGGGAACCTGTGGACTCTGATCAAGGAGGAAAACTGTTATCCAAACTGGCACTAAAATGAACACGGAGCCTGAGCCTGACAGTCTGTTTTGTGCTGCCACCTACCATTTAACCATGACACGCCTGAGCACTGCCTGGGTTTAGTTCTGTTCTCTGCTTTCCCTCCACATGGAGCATCTCTGTAAGCAAGAAAACCAAGCTAGGATCCAAAACTAAGGGGCACATGTGCTTATGGAGAATTTTCTATCAGAAAATTCAATCAAGGTTCTTTTAATCAAAACATTAATCTCTCAGACACCTATCACAAAACTTAGAGCAAACCTGGCTGCCATTCCTTCTCTTCAGCCATTCTGAAAATGCTTCTGAAAAGCTATCAGTGAAAGGTCATTGCAGAGAGGCAATGCAGGTGCTGAGAAACCATTCTAAACATGATGAACTTGCTATTTTTTGTTGATCTCCCTCTGTGAATTCAGTCCTTTGGGGAGGCAATGAAATAGATTTGGGCAATGCCAATCAATAAAGTGAAAATCACTGTAAAACATAGGCCATACATACAATAATAAGAGTTATTCACTTGTACCCAAAACCAGATCTGAGTTTGTTTTTATTTAAGGGGACTGCAAAGCTGTAAGATGGCAATATTTAGAAAGAAAAGTGCTGCATTCCTTCTTGTTTAGGTGACAGAGGAGTTGATTGTAGATTTCTGGGAACTTACCCTAGACCATGTTAGCAATGAAGTTATTCAGACCCCAAGCTGCTGGTTTGCTGCTGAATGCAAACAGAAGAGACAGTGATATCAGCTGTCAGTATTTTGAGGCCATTATTTGGGCTTTAATTACAGTCAATACCTTCAGCAGGCTCTAAAACATTGGTAGCAGCTGCACTGGGCAGGGCACTGCTCTGGTCACTAGAATGACTGCAGCCATTTTTTAATATATTGACCTTCACAGTTGCAAGGTCCAGTGTAAGTGAGGATGGGATCCTTCCTCGCAGCTTCTTTTTCCCTTATGCAGTTTTGGTTTTTCTTACATGAGGTGTGTTTCTGTCCTTCCTTTGCCATAATTTCTCATTTTAATATTATATGATTTTTTAAATGGAGACTTTTTCAAATCTTTTTCTTTCCAAGCTGAAATTGTGTAGGCATAACAAAGTGATCTCCTGTCTGTGACTTTATTCAGGATACATTTGCTATCATCATTCCTGGACATGGTGTTAATTAGATTTCTCTGAAGCCTATCTTGTGGCAGATGTTTTAGGCTTACCCTTTACCATGTATCTAAGAGGTAAGAGACAAACTTTCCTTGGAACAGGGCTGTTTGTTGTATGGTGGAGATGCAGTTGACTTTTTAAGCATTTTACTTTTCAAAGATCAATGAAACACTGATGTTTAGTTGCAACATCGAGAAATTCATCTCTATGCATTAATAATATGCAGTGATATTTTAGAGCTCTCATTGTTTGATAGAAAGGGTAAAAATTAGGTATTTTTTTTCCTTTCTCCTGTATAGCAGTGAACATCTGCATGCCATAAAGTGTTGGTTAGAGCCAAGTAATGTAATGTAATGTTTGGGGCACTCACTGCTGCCTATGTGAGTATTTCAAGCTCTCATGCTCCCAGGCTTCTGCACACTGTTTTGAAAAGTTTCTTTATGCCAGAGCCCTGTATTGAGGTTAGTGTGGCACTGCCCTCATTATTGTTCTCTTCCTCTCTCTAATGAGATGCCAAACTCACTCAAGGAGTAGAATGTGCAAAAATAAATTGGGAGATGGTAAGGACAGAGGAAAAAAATTACACTGATGTGTATAAGTGAATTAAAAAAACTTAAGTAAGCAGGCTGCAATCAGGTCTTTGTTCCATGAGGCTCTGAACAAGACCCCGGCCACCACCTTGCTTACAGGCCTCTTTCAAGCTGTTTTGGCAATGCCAACAGACTTTTTTTTGCTGCTGACCCTGACCAGGGACAGCAGGGAAGTCCATGCTAGAAAGCCACTTGTGTCTGACTGCAGATGGCCAGGGTGGCTTCCAGTCAGAGATCCTTGAGGCGGTACTCTGTACTACTAAATAAACTCTTTTCTGCTAAATGAAATGGGGACCTTTATGTGATCCTGACATCAGCTGGCACGGGCTTGCTGTGCCTGCCCTGTGTAGTGCTTGACCTGTTCCCATTAGATCTGGGTGGGGGCATCACCCCTTGGAAGGATTTTCATCTAAACCTGCTGCCCTTTGCATTGCCCTGTTGCATTCTGTTCCTAATGGTTATGCTTCCAAAATCTGGATGACAATGATTGCTGTTCCCTCCCACATGGGCATATCTTACCATCTTCTTTGCAAGTTATTAAAATCCTTTATTCAGGGCCTGCACTGTTTGCATTGTTCACTCCATGGTCATCCCCACTTTGTTCTGCGCAGTGCTGGCACTGGCTGGTTATTTTCACTCCACCCTCAGTTGTTGGATTGCTGCAGTACAGTGCCCTGATGGGTAGATCTGGTGATGAAATAGGTGTTGCCTGGCAGTGCTGTTCCTGACAGCTCCAGAGGCCCCTGCTAACCCCAGTGGAAAGGGCAGGGAGGGTTGGTGGTCAGGGTCCTGCTGTCCGGCTGGGCTGGAGAGTCAGCTGTTTCTTTTTGTGCTTGGAAAACCAGCACTGGGAATGGTGCTATGACAAATTCATAGGATTAAGGACAGAGGGCAGCCTTCTTCCAGGAGAGAGTTGATTTATACCACCAGACAAAATGTTGGGATTTTGTTCTTTAATATGTAAAAATATTGTTTGGTTAATATGTAACAATAAGGTTAGTTTGCCATTTTCTTCTTTTCTTTGTAAAGTGCCTGGGACAAAATGGTGGCTTTTTTTTCCCAGAGAAGGCAGTGATACTGTGAGTAATGTCTAAAAAGCACATATTTTTGGTGCAGCATTTCTTGTTTATAATTTCTGTTTACTGGAAGAGTGCAGAGAAAGAAAAGGAAAGGAAGGGGGATAGGGGGAAAGGAAAAGACAGCCATGAACACCATTCTATTTACACTTAACAGTGTTGCAGAATTGCCAGTCTTAACACATTGCTCTGGTATTCTGCTACTGCAGACATTTGTTCTTCTTTTCTTTCATGATAATGAAAATGAAATACTATTTCATATTGAAAGCTTTACTTCTGCAATGGGATTTCAATCATAGTGCATTTGTCCAGAAACCACCAAACCTTGAGATGAATAAAAGGTTTGACAGCTGCACATCAATAAGCCCTAGTGACCTATTTTCCCATGCTCCTACCTGCATTATATTGTGTGAGCAGGCTGTACCAAATATGTGACTATTGCTACATTTATAATGTGGTCCACCCAGAATCACAAATAGTGAATTACAAGAAAAAATACATTGTTTGGGGGAATCTTAAGAATACATTTATTAAAAAAAATATTTATCCTGCCAATCAACTTGTAAGTCTACTCAAACCATTTTAAATTAGCTCAATAAATTATTTTTTTAATGGCTTACTCTCTTGGAAGAAGGGAAAAATTGGTAACTACCTCTCACACCAAGCCCCTACAGCAGAATACGCAACTTGAGAAAGTATAGTATGTTGTATAATTTATTACTGTACAGGTTGCCTACAATGTGCTAAATCCTCTGAATAACTTATTAGTGATATGAAGATTTTGAATTTTTTCCAAGTCCTGGCTTTTTTTTTGATTTGTTGAAATGTGAGGTGTGAAAGCAGATGTTACTGCTGTCATCTCCTGCAGTATAAAGGTACAGATACACTGTAAGGTTGGAGTGCAAAGTCAAGATGACAAAATCCCAGTAGTAAAGCAGCTCCCTGTGTACATCCATGTGTAATCCACATGCTCCACATGATCCACAGCTCCCTGTGTAATCACCATGGCATATAAATAGCAGATTTATTACAGCATCAGTAGTGACATGTATTTTCCCATCTCTCAGTTCCTGCAAAAGTATGGTCTCCATGAGATGCTGTTTTGACTGAGTAATTAAGCTAATGACTAAGCAGAAGCAAGAGAGGACAGACTTTTGGTGAGATTGGTTTCTGCCAAACAGTTCAAATTTAGCACAACTTTAAGCATCAGTCCCCAGTCTTCAGTGAGACAACCATAAGCATCCATTGAGCAAGGCATTGGCTCTGCATGTGCAGGAGGAGGTGTAAGTTACCCATGGAGCTGGATCAGTCCCAGACCAGGATCAGCTGTTCTGTTCTGCAAGGCTGTTGTGCACTCATCACTGACAAACCCAGAGTTATCCCTGACTGCCACAACTGGGCATGTGGAAAAGCCTTTCCTCTGAAACTAAAAGAAAAAGGTAGGAAGAGTCTTTGTAGGAGATGAAAAGGTTCCTCTCAAAAAGGTTTAAATAAAGTTACACTAGATGTTGTAAAGAACTGTCCATTTTAAGAAAAAGATAAAATCCCCATTTTGTTATTTTTGTCAAGGGCCATAACAGTAATTTCTTCAGGAATCATCAATCACTTCCTAATGGAAAAAAATGTGGTTATGTAGTTCCTAGCTTCAATTAGTTAAGAATTTTGCACAAAAGAAGTGCCAATGCTATAAAGAGGTGCTTTAGAAAATTCTTTAACTGCTGTTGAACTTCTTGTGACAGTTTGAAAGAGAGTTGCATCTCGCTGATATATATCATCAGTGGGATGGATAGAGGGACTGACCCAGCTTTGTAACCACTTCTGAATGCTCCTCAGGTTTGTGCTAAGAAATGTAACTTTGAACTTCAGGATGAAGTCCTAAGAAATAAGTGTATAGACTCAGCAGTGAATTCTAATCACAACAGGTCAGTTGCATAGAGAGGTTTGTTCAGAACTTTCATTTCCTGATGATGACTCTTTTAACTCTCAAAAGTACAATATAGTGCAAATGCTTGATGGTCATGGTGCTTGGCACTGTATTATTTCAGTATGATTATTTTTCACTTCTCACTGCTTTGGAAGTCAATGCAAACCTCATTTAAGATGTTATTGGGCATTATGTTAGTGAGAACAGGTGAATAATAATAAGAAAACTGAAAAACCTTTGAGAACAAAGTAGCTCTGGATAGCATGTTTGGCATAGAGTAAAGTCCAGATTAGTTTTTTCTGCAGTTTATGGGTATTGTCATTGCCACAGACCACATTAAAAACTTGCCTCCTGAGCCAGACTTCCAAAAGATCAGGTGCCTTCTTGTCATGCAGTGGGTGGTAACCTTCTGACTTACCGTGCTCTTTCCCCAAGGGTAGTGATAACTGGGAGAAAATTCTTATCAGAATTGATATGAGCTCATGTTTTTAAGTAGGTCAATAAAAGAATCCTGTACTTTATACTAGACAAAGGTTGCTGATTCCAACTCCTCGCCTAGCCTGGCATGTACTAGTGTATGCTGAGAAGTTATGTAAGTATTCTGAGATGTAGAGACATTAAGTGAAGAGTTCATTCTATTATTTCCATGTATTCTTGTTACACAGCCCCAAAACTGTAAGACAGTTTCTGTGCAAGGAATGAGGGACTGGTTTTGGAAGGGGATTACAGAGCTCTCATATGTCATGGTACATCTAGAGAAAACATTGCTGCACTGTAAAGTTGAGAATTCTAAGTTAATTACTGTTAAGAGAGATTTTGGGGTTGCCAATTGGTGCCCTTCACTGAATGTTGTGCTGAGCACAGGTACTAAATGTGTTTAGTTTAAAAAAAACAACAAAAAAGTAAAAATAATTCAAATTACTTGAGACCTCAAATTCTAGCAAGTTTCAAGGTAGGTTTCATTCCTAAATCTCTTTCCTATGATGAGAGATAGGTGCACATTGGACTTTCCTAAATGCAACATTGTGCATATAAAATAGATTACCTGGAAAAAAATGTGGGCTTTGTGCAGTCAAAAAATAATTCAAAAGTCTTGGCAAAAGAATGATAAAACTCACTGAGGGAACATTAGGATGGTGATACCCCTGGAAGGTGCTGCTTCAGAGGTTGCTCAATACATAGGTAAAATTAAGCCCTAATGTACATGAAAAGTACATTACCTAATGTGATTCAGAATAAGTCATTTTCATATTGGTGGCTTTCTTGCTGTATTAGTGAAAAGATGATTTGCTACTGTAATGGAGACCACTTAAATTACACCAGGATTGCTAATGTATAAGCATGTTGTTAATAAAGTAGAACTACTAAGCTCACAACATTCCCGTTGTGTAAATAATGAATTTTATATTCTCATCTATTGTTCACAAGAAGGGAGTCAACCTATTATTGTTGTAATAAGGTTATTTATAGAACCTCTCTAGTGTATCAGAAAATGCCTGGGAGCTTCAGCAGAGTCAGTGTTGTCCAAATGACTGACAGAAGACTGGGAGGTCTATTGTGATTTGTGAATATGTTGCAGTCTGGAATTTCACCTTCTTTATTGCTAACTAAGTTCCGTAATATGAGAACAAAACTTCAATTCTGGAGCTGCACATCTTAAAGGTCTGTAAGATTTGAGTGGCTCTGTTCTTTAGCCATTACTTGAAAAATCCCTTACAGACAGATGTACCATCTGCTTGCATCTTTCCTGAGAGGTGTTTTTGTCAATAATGAAAGAAATTAAAATGTGTTTTTCTAATTGGAAATTTTTATGTAGTTCACACACACACACACGCACGCACGCATATGCTGCTGCAAGCAAACAGACACACAAAGAGGGTAAAACTGTTCTTGAGAAAAGGGTAAGTTTGCACATAGGAAGTCTAAAAAATAAAGTACTACAATCACCCAAAGAAATGCCATCTTTTGTGGAAGCTATAGTAAGAACACAAAGAATAGAAATGGTAAGCATTAGATAAACTGGTCTTTTGAAGAAATACTTTCTCAATTATTGTAGTACTTGATATTTTGTGAATGTTTCCTGAAATTGTATGATTTTTGATTTTGGAGAGACCACTAAATATGAAATATCAAAAGTGACTTCTACAGAGAACCTCCTTTCAGGGAGGGCATAATACCAGTCTTTGGCAAAGTAAGTTGTCTTTCATGTTTTCTTCTGAAGCTCAGTAGAGAATTTTGTAAACCCAGGTTTGCTAGTCCCATGCAGTAATATTGTTACAGGAGCTCAGCTTTGCAGTTAGTAAAGTTCACATGCATTTTTCAGTAAAAATAATGGGTTCACTCTTTCTTGGAATGCTAGTGAATGACATTTCAAATGACCAAAATAGGCAGCTAAACTGCATGAAAAGTAACCTCAGTTGTAAAGCAGTGTTTTGTCCTATTTTAAGGACTATAGGAAGATGTTCTGTGCTGTGAATTTTATTCTGCCCTAACCCTTACACTGCATCTGTCACTGTAGCATTTGGATCCTACCAGCAGTGCATAAGGTGACATGTGCTTGTTCTCCCATGTACAAAATTTATCCAGGGGAAAGTTTTATTTGGAAAGGACATGTGTGCATCTATTGGAGAAAATGAGGTCAAACCCCTCTCATCTTTACCTGAAGTAGGGCACACAGGTCCTTAGACCTCTGGGAGTTGTTTCACAGCTGTGAGCTGGAGTCTCCATGGCTGGCTGGTACATGGTGCAGTGTGCTCTGTGAAAGATCCATACAACTTCATCAAGCTACATTTTATTTGAGCCAAATAACCTATTAGTCTGAAGTGCCTCTTCTAGAAAAGCATGAAGCATTTAAAAAGTGAGTATCCATAATTTTCAGAGGAGATGGATACTAATGGAACACTCCACAGTGCAAATAATGCATTCTAGTGAAAAAAGAACTCTTAATATTTCATTGTCAGCATAAATAAATATTGCAGAAATCAGTAAGATTAAGAAATGCAAGGAAGAGAGAAAGTGAGTAATGTTACTGCAGAGCAGAGTTGATTTGGTAAAGAAGATACACATAGAAGTGTGAAAGCTTTGGTTTGGTTCAAGTGTACAGCAGTTTTACACACACAACTCAGATATGTATCACACTGACCTACTTTTTAAAAATGCTAATGTTTTAAACTGGTGATTAAATGTTAAGTTAATGTTTGTTACTGATTAAATCAAATATTTATGGTACAATATCACACAGATCAGTTAATGCATTTACCATCTCCTTTCCTCATTGCAGCTCATTTATACAGAACAGACTGCTGCTTTTGTGATTTTTAGGACATCTGCTGCAGTCCTGGTAATAGAAGTTAATGTTAATTTCCAAGTATAAATGTACTTTTGACTTTTAAGCTGGATCTTGTTTGCATGTTTTAATGTGTTATTCCAGTTTTCTGTAGTGTAGTTGTTCTCATAATTGCTAAGAGGAAAAGCAGATGAATTCTTGCCTCACTAAGCTCTCTGTTCCTGACCACTAGAAATTGAACATGCTTCAAAAAAGATGTATCTGTTATGTCTCCTACATTATTATAACGAAGTTTGCTTTTTGACTGCTTATTGCATTCTGTCCCTCTGCCTGTACTGCGGCTTAGCTATCTCCTTGGAGTGTGTGTGTCTGAGCCAGGATATTTCAGAGATCAATCTCCCTTTAATGACAATCTTTCAGTTCCATTTTGCTGTTTACACATGCAATACAATGAAGTTATTTGGGGCTTTAAAGATCTTGAGAAGAAACATGATCCTATAAAGACTATTATGTGTCTGAGTCACTTGGCTTGAGATTGTGGGACTGCTCCTAAAAGTGAGCAGGTCTACAGAGCTCAGAGATCTCAGAACCACTGTCTGAATTATTTCCAAGTCATTTGGAATTCCCTCAGTCACCAGCCTCACTGAAATCACAGTGCCAAAGAAAAGGGAACTTAAGGTTGTTGGGATGTGATCTTGTTAGTATTCTAAGATGGGCGTATGAGTGGACTGTAAATCTGATTTCTCTTAAAGCAATGTGATTAAGGAATTCTCCAAGGTCGGCTGGAGAAGAGGGCAGCAGCACCTCTTTCTTTCTCTGTTTCTCATTGTAGTGTCCATAGATGTCCAGCAGAGAATAAAAGCTCTAGCATGCTTGCTCCTTTGCTTTTTTTAAAATTCAATGAGATTTAGATATGATTTCCTTTAGAAATCAGTGATAATTGTGTGCTTAATTCTTTTAGGCATCTCTAAAAATCCCACTGTCAGGTTGAGGGGCCTGTAGGTACATATTTCATCAATGTGTCTTGAACATGTCAAGCTATTTATGGGATAAGTAAATAGAAAGGACTATATCTTATGCTACATGCATTTTTAAATGTTGTGAATAATTTCTTGGTAGCTCAGCAGTGAATGTGATTTCTATGTACTCTGTTACACTGTTTTTAAGCTTATGGGTAATAATTTTTTCCAATGTTACTATGTAACCTTAGAATTTAATTACTTGAAATAGCTGGATTATTTTTGCTTATCTTTATTCAGGTGGGATTACATACAATTTGAATGTAGCACCATGGTAGGAGTCCACTTCAGATACAGTCAATTATATAAGTCTATCAGCAGCTATTTTATTTGGGAACAACAGAGACAGAAGGCTTGTGTTCTGTGATGAATGTAGATTAGAAAGAGGTCACCCTGACATACATAATTAGTTTCAGGATTTTAAATTAATAGGTAGTGTGCCCCCAAGGCATCCATACATTCAGGCTGAGGCTGCAGGAGATCTGGTCCAGCTCCTGCCTGCCTTTGTCAGCAATGACATGGCTTAATGCACTGCTTGCATAATAGCACAGGATATTATGGTAGGGCTAAATCATTGTAGAAACAACATTTACATAATACTTTGGTCATACTACATATATTCCCCTTTGGAAACATTTTCCCTGTTAAATTATTATGCAGATTTCTAGGAGATGGTTGGCTCAGCCTGGTATGACTTCAGGTGCTTTCTGAGAGCTAAGCAGATGCTTAAGCAAGTTTCTGCAAGCAGTTCATTGAGAGGATCTGGAGGTAACTGAAACTGTGGGGACTGGCCTGTAATGTGAGCAGCTCTGGCTTCAGGTGACTGAAGGTGAATGAAAGGCAGCACCTGCCAAGAACTGAACTGCAGCACAGAACTCAGGTTTCTACCACAAATGAACCAACAAAACCTGAGAATTCCATTGCTGAGGAACTGGAGTGGTAACTCCATCTCTCACAGTGGATAAATCTTTCAGGGTTTCTGTGTGCCACTGGCAAGTGCTGGTTATAGGCAGGATCCCACGTACCTTTTCTTTCTGGTTTATAGGCTTAGGTATGATACCTAAGTTTCTTGAGCTTTTTGAGGTGCTTTGAGTTTCAGTTTGGGTTACAAATTAATCTTAGATGTTCCAGCAGATAAAAATTCTGAGTAGCACATGAAATCTGCTAGCATGTAGCAGTTTTAAATTAATTTAATGCAGATTATTTTTCAGTTTATTCAGGAATCAAACTGGGGGGAAAAATTAAGTAATTCCATATTTCTCAAAAAGGCCTACAACATGGGCATGCACTTCAAGGGATTGAAACTACTGAATTGTAGTGATTCTAGAGAAATGAAACTAGGAAAGGATTCTCAATTGTATAGCTTTTCTGTATTTTTGTTGATGTTTGCAATCAAATGCTTCATAATCCTTATGAAAAATGTCTCAAACTGATACCTTTCTACTCCACAGCAAGCTTTAGCTAAGATGCAAAATATAAGTAGCTTATTAATTGTACATTTTGAGATATTTTTAAGAAGTGTTTATGTCTTATGTGAGTGATATTCTAAAACATAAAAGTTCAGAAATCTGCAGGTGATGACAATTGCATTGTGTTAATTTGCTGTCTTTTTATGAAATTATTTGTCAGCCAGTGGCTCTTATGGAGCCATTGGTAGTTAGGGTCAGATAAATGGAACGTGACAGACTCAAAACTACTCCACTTTTAAATTTTTTTTAGACATAATGCTGTTGAAATAAAGTCACAAAGCAACGGTTTCCTGCTTACACTGAAATTCTGTAGTAAAACCAATTATTTATTTTACAATTATCTCTTTTATGGAAGATAAATACTGGAGGAATCCCAAAATGTTTATTTTGAAAATAGAAGATGTTGATCCTGTGACAGCTCTCTATTATGATGTATTTACTTCCATTATTATGGCAAATGATTGATGGATTGCAAATTGAATCATTTTGTCTTATGGGAACTGATGTAGTTGAGTGATTTTCACACAGTGGTTTTGCTGAGTTCCTGTTTGTCCTTCCCTGTGGTCAGTTCAGATTACCTTTCTTGTTTACAGAATGTATGAAAAAGTACTTGATTTCCTGTCTATCTGTGACTATTTCTCTGAAGGTTTCCCAGAGCTGCTTTTACATTCTCCATCCCTTCTCAGCGCTGTCCCGTAGTCTGGCAGTGAGTAGAGTGCAAATGTTCCTCTTTAGCTCCTCTTTTGTTAAAATCCTTTCTTTGAAGTTCTACTTTTAAGTGTTTCTACCTGCTGGTAGTGCTATTGTAAAGGGCTCCCACAGAAAAATAAATTTAAGCTTTAGTGGATGTTCAATTCCATGGATGAGAGCATGTGAAAGGACCATAGAAAAGAATGGACAAACAAGGAAAGATATTTATTTATACTCCATATTAGGAAAACACAGGGAATCTGTAATCAACACAGGAAGAAGCACCTGGCAAACATTTCTATAAAAGTGACTAGACCTGCAGAAACATTTATATTGGTTTCAATTTATGCAGTTTGAAATGATAAATAATAGAACTCTGAAGACACAGGCATGAATTCAGAGAAATATTTCTGTAATCTTCTCCTGAAGATAATTTTTGAAAAGTTGTGTTATGTGCTCTATAAGCAGCACTTTTTTCCTTCCTCACTGTGCAGTAGGAGTATGTAGAGACAACTAAGACACTTCTTCCAAAGTGAGTTAGAATGAGGAGCTGAAATATAAAAGTTATTTCACAATTTGACAAATTGAAGCTGCCACAATTTTTCTTTTATGTACTTTTAAAAAAACCTGTTAAATGTAACGATCCTTATTAATAAATCACTGATATTGTAATAGTAGGAGAAAAGGCTGCATTTCTCAGCATGACTGTTGTAGGTATTTTTTAATTTCAGTCACAATTTCCTGCTATTCCAAACATGCCATATAATCTGCAGGGATCTGGGGAATTAATTAGGTACATTTCATTTCTCCTCTAACTAATCCCCTCAATTCTCTTAGTTTAGAGAGCTGAACACACCAATGACTGATAAGCCACAAGGGCCTTATTTACTTTACAGAAGGTTCTGCAAATCCCAGTGATACATCGGCCTGTGCTTAAATTTTCTCCATTTAGTCCTTGGGATGGTGGCATTTGAATGTGACCCTTCAAATCAAAAGCATTATTGCACTTGGAAAAAGCAAATGAGGGTAGATTAATGAGAATAAAACCATAACAGTTTAACAATAAACCTTTTCTATAGCCTGAGAAAGGATACAAAACAAAATCTGTGTTAAGCAGAATCAACTGTGTCCATTTCAATTCAAAAGATTCCAGTGAAACGTCCTCATATTTTCTGAATGTGTTTACAATTGATTAAACTGACTTCATTTCAGTCTGGTTTTAAATTGCTCTTTAGTTTCAGATTATCTTTTATTATGAGATCTTGGGGTTTTTAGCTGTCCACTGCTTAATTTTGTGGCGAGCTTGCCTCTTTATGTCTTGGAATATCCTTAGACCATTCACAAATAGCCTGGATATCCCTCGACTGTGCAACCCCACTTAAGCCAGTGTTTGTTGGCAGCTACCACCAGAGCAGAAGTTGAGAAGAGAAATAGAGCTCAAACCTCTTATGATGTTAAGTCATTTATTCCCTCTGTCCTGGAGGGGGACAGAGGACATGACCTGGGCAGAGTCGGCGAGGTGAGAGAGCTGGGCGTTCCATCCTGCTCGTTTTATCACAGACAGGGGGAAAGGGGATCCCAGGGGCGGAGATGGGACAAACACCCAACCAGCTCAGAGCCCGGGGGGCTGGAACCTGAGGCAGAGCTGATTCAGTCACACAGCAGGGACCCGGCCTGGAGAGGGGGGCAGGGCAGGGCCATCCACCTCAACAATGAGAGAGTTGAAAAAATGATTCATCTGAATGATGTTTCTGCTGATGCTGAGCCTGTGTCACACCAAACCCAGCTCCCATTTCAGCACACTAAAGATTGTGAGCAGCAGGCTCCCATTCAGCTCAGCCTGGGGAGCTCATGGGACCAGGGAAGGAAGAGAGGTATTTGTGAGTGGACCCTGAGGGGAGGCAGGGGCTCACAGTCATTTTGTCAGGCTCACCTGGGGCAGTTGCTTCACAGCTGTAAACTGGAACTATTTGATTTGGGGGAAGAGAGCTGGCTGAATAATCACATTGATTTTGTTGAGTGTTGAATTGCTGTGTTATATTTTAATCATTTCAGGACAGAGATTATTGAGGAACTATGTGTCTAGAACCTGTAAATCCCTTCTGAGGTTTTCTAGGTCTTTTAATGTCTATTTTTGTAGTTTTGAAAGACTACCAAAAAAAGAAAATAAAATATTTTCTTTTGTTGCCCATTACTGATGATAAGAACAAGCATGCAGTGCATCCTAGCTTTTTTTGGAGTGTTCCACAGTGGTAGAGTGACTGCAGAATTATTGAATGAGGCCAGTCCTTGCCAGCACAGTCCCTCATCTCTTGCTGTCACTGGTCCTGTGTCCATTTCAGGTCAACAGAGTTGTCTGTTGTGTCATTTTATTTATTTGTTTCTTCTTACATTTATTGTGTAATTTATTAGAATAGAATCCCAGCTTTCCTTACCACAGGAAATAAACATTGACTTAGATGCACACATGGTTGAATGAGGAGAGTGAGAATAAAATCTCCAAAATATTTTTCTTGGAAGACTCCTTGCAATAGGGAAAACTACATTTGTAGTAATTCCTCTAGGCCATTTCTTCCGAAGATTTTATCACTATAACTGTGAAATGCTGGGAGATCTTTTAACAGCTCTGAAGCATTCATATATATACACTTTCATCATTAGAGTGAAACACGACAATTTTTTAGCAGTCTTCACATAAGGTTGTTATAGGAGGCACAACTTAAAAAGAAAGATTTGTAAACAGTTGTTTCTCTTTTCATAATTTCTGACATTACCTATCCAGAATAGTTTGCCTGATAAACGTGCAATACTTGCAGTGTTTATGATGGTTCTGAAGGTTGTAGGAAGCTCCTTTGTCAAAGTTTGACTCTCATTCTTAAGTCAATTGACTGGTTCTCCACAAATGAACCAAAGAGCCTGCACAGCATCCCTGCTCTCTATTGATCTTTCCGTAGAGCTCAGAGGAGCATCTTCATCCTGTGGCTCATTAATGTGGCAAACACTTAGGTGCTTATCTGGAGAGAGTAATGATGTCATCTGATGTGCTGTAAAACCACCCGTTCGATATTCCACATTTGGAATAATAACTTCTCATTGCCTTCTCTTACCTCGAGTAAGATTGGAGCTAATTATGCTTCCCTAATTTCCTTTGTTCTATTAGTTGAATAGAATAGTTCAAGTGTACAATCTTCTTTGTTACTGCTATACCCATGCTATTAGGCAACTGTGAAAGTGCTGAGATTTAGAGACATCAGCTAGCATTTGGTAGGTTAAGATCCAAATAAATCTGCTATTTTATGGTGCCTTCAGTGATATTCTATAAAGTTCACTTTAATTCAAGTAAGCAGCCAGATATCTTTGAAAAAGTCAACTGCTGTGCTGGAAAAACTGGAGTATTTCCAGGTCTGCAGCAAACTACACAACACATAATAGCTGGGACCCTTCTGATCATCCTAGAAGAGTGCTTCTGTAATCCAGGACTGGCAGGTACCTCTACAAGTCTCTGCTCATGGCTCCAATTTAAGTGCTGTAGCTCAAAACCAGGAGCACACCCTTTATGCGAGCAGGCAAATGTATGCAAGACACCAGTGGGAGGCTGTGGTGGTGGCACATGCACAGACATGTAAAGGGATAACCCTTTGCCTTTTCTTAATGGAATTTTGTAACCAAGCTACCTAAATCTTCAGTGAAAATTCTAGTCTTAATTTCTCCTCTTCTACCAAGATACTACATTACACAGTAATCTATGCAGCTCTGAATAAGGGATTTTTCCCCCTGTTGTAACCAAGAACCATTGTCAGCATGTCAGAAGGTGTCTGACACAAGAACAATGGAAAGAAAAGAAACTGCCAGGAGTGTTGTGACTGTATTGATTACATGGAGCTTATCTTCCCTTTGTATTCTCTCCTGTCTAAAATAATGCTATTCTTTTTCCTATGGGTTGAGAAAAAGCAGTTGAGCAGTTTTATGTGGAAACCCAATACGCAAAAAATTCCTCGTTTTAGCTGTCATAATTTAGTGCTCTGAGCTAAAACACATGCTTTTTAAATGTTGTTCTCATTTAATGCCATAATCAAAAAAGCACTTTCAGGTAAATATCTGTTTAATTTCACTGGCTTTGGATAAAGTCTTTATTTTTCAGATGAAAGTGTAGATGCCTGGGAGAATACCTTCACATCATTGATGTTTGTTTACTTAACTGTCAAAACAGGCTTTTTATACGAAGGACTGATATTAATGATGTTATTTATACTGCTGCTCAAAATGTTTCAGTTCTAGTATTGGTAAAATGAACATGTCATTTAGAAATGTTTCTCTGGCAGTAAATCTACTTGTATAGAAGATTCAACCAACTCTTCTTCCTGCTTGAACTTCATAGTGAAAAACAGTTTACAATCCCCAAACCCTGAGTACCCCCTCACCCCCATCAGTGCCAGTAATTTGCCATTTCAGGATTTCACACCAAGATCTGATAATTGTTGGCTTGGGTTTAGGCTGAGAAATTGGGCTTTGTAACTCAGAATCAGGTGGCTAAGAACTCTGAACTAAGACTTGGCTTTCTAAATTACAAGACTTATCCATGTTATTTAAAATAAAATTTAAATGGGACCTCATCTGAGTTGTTTAAAATTACACTTTGGAATTTCTCTTCAGCGGTAATTTTTGATGCTTCATGTCCAATCAGTGAAAGTGTTTTGGAATTTACAACTTTCTTTTGAGTGGGAAAAATTGAAAAAAATGACTTATTTTATGAACTGGGGTGATAAACCCCCACGTTTTCTTGGGGTTAAAACCACTCTGTGTTCCCAGTAGCTTCACCCCTGCCAGGAGATACATTCTGTAAATGTTAATAACTTTCAAATCAGACTAAAACTTAAAATTCACTGTAAATAAATTAATTCAGTGACCAAGGTGTCACTCATGGGATTGTTATAAATAAGAAATTAAGCCTGCTTAGCCCTGATACAGGAAGGTGAGCTTGGAGGGTCATGAAATGACTCCTTCAGGTTTCCTTATCTGGTTTTGTACTCTTTGTGTAGTACCAGTAGCAAATTGTATCTCTGTCAGTAATCCTCTTTGCCCAAATACACCTCTGTAGTGCTTCTGTGATTCTTTAGTGCTCAACCACAACATCTTTATTCAAATTGTGAATATTTTCATTTTCTTGTTTTGAAGTTTCAATAATGCACATTTATATACGTTCTGTTTTAAAATCACAAGTATGAACAACACAATCATGAAGCATAATTTAAATAATTGTGTGAACCATTAAGTCCTCTAGACATGTCTGACATTTTCTAGCTGAAACATGAGACTTAAAATATCCAGTAAATTTAATTCTTCCATCTTGTAGTAGATGTAGCAATCTCACCATGAAGCATTTCCTAAGGATTAATAAACGAAGTTAATGGTGCTGGGCTATATTTTGGGACATCAGCTCCTCCCAAGAGGTCATTAATTCCCAGGAAGCCTCCTGCCTGAGTCATCATTGCTTAATTAGAGCATTAGGATATTGCATGTTGATTGCAGTATTACAAAAGGGAGAAGATGATCAAATGCCTACAAGGATCAGCGGTGTAAGAATAAGATGATTGCAATATCTGTAATGGTTTTGACCTGAAATCCTGTTATGCTCCTGTGGGAACCTATATTCCCTGAGAGAAGCATGAAGCCCACAGTCTGACCAAACAAGGGCTCCAAAGGTCAATGGATTTCTGTATGAATCGATCTGAATTAAAATGTGCATTTGATTCCGCCCCTAACATATTGTAAATGATCTTTCGAGATGCTATTATAATTCCATCCAGTGACATTTTCTCATGTTTATGTCCTGTATAATTAGAAGTGATTGCAGATGTATCTTAAAATTCAAGTTTCACAGGTGAAGGTACAGAATTTCTTTCAAGGGAGTGTCACCTGCATCAAGCAAGCAGAAAATCGGGAATTAAAGCCAGATTTTTATTTTTTTTTTCTAACAGATAACTAAGCAAGGAAATTCTTCCTTTTCACTGATGTATGAAACTTTTTGTGAGCAGGCCATATAAATTTTATTGCCTCTAATTTTCATACAGTTACACAAAATAGGCAGTGAGTTCAGTGTTTCATTTCACTGGAACCTGCTTAGACATGTTTTTTCTCCCTCAGTGTGTTATTTTTTAGAGAGTGGCTGCTCTAACTGTAGTGATGAAACCACTGAAAGACCATAACAAACTCTTGGTTCCTGCAGGGCTGAACCGTGTGTGGAATGGAACTGGAGGGTGAAGGTGGCCAGTGCAGAAGCTGCTGTGCTCATCAAGACGTTGCTTGAAGTGAAAAAATCTCAGTTGCTCTCAGGAGGAATCATAAGCAGTGTAGGTAGAGGCAGTTGCTGGCAAGAGGGTAATGCATCTATATGCAAATAATCAAATTGCACAAACCCAGGAGTGTTTGTAAACAAAAAAGCCAGTAAAGCAGGCTGGGAAGACTGTGACCACATCTTTGCTTCAAAAGACAAGAACCATTTCGGTTGCATCTTAATTTTTTTATTGAAAATCTGTAGTTATGTACTTTATCATTGTAAAGCTCTCTAGGACCTGTCTCCGAATCAGAAGAGATTGTCTTGTTTTTCTAGTTCAACTTGTAGCTTATTCTAGCTTCACTATACCTTTTCAGATGTGTAGAATTTTCTCTAGGTAAGCCACAGTATTTTGAATTTTATCTTAATGTACCAAGAGATGATGCTTACTGCCTTCATAGTAGAATTCTGAGAATAAGTAAAACTCTTTGGGCAGAGCTAATACCTTGCCAAATTAAAGCCCCCAAAAATTCTTTCTTACCAGGTTTCTTACAAAGATTTTTTTTTCCCCTTAGCCCTGAACATTATACTTTCTTTATTTTCTTCAAAAATAAGACACACCATTAAGGCAGACATCATGTCATGTTGAAGTTTATCCAGTTTCTTTTTAATCTTAATTTTTTTATTATTATTCTTTGAATGTGAGTTCTGCCACCTAATTTGATGTATTCAAACAAAAATTTATTTTAAAAAAATTGCCATCTGTGTTTGCATCTCTTCTGGTAAAATATCTTGCCCATCTCTACTTCATGTTATGATTAGTTTAACAGTATCTATTCTTTAGTTTGACCATCTGCTAATTTTGGACAGTCTTTCATATGTATCTCACAAAGGTATTGTGAAGCTTGTTTCATCCAGATTTTACAGCCAGTTCTTGGGGCAAAATAACCAGAATCTACCAAGAACACAGAACATTAGAAATGTTTTTTCTCCTAATGCTGTAAGATGTCATTTACATACAGATCAGTCGAGCACAGGATTTCAGAGCAGTCTGTTCTGCGTATCCAGTTTGGAAAAAAAGGGCCACATGCTGAGTTTTAATAGCAGGTTTTGTGAACCTGTTTCCACAGTTTAGCAGTGGTTGCTTGGGGTTTTTTTCCATGGAAGGTTTTGCTTTCATTAATTTGATATCTTGTTTTCCTATTTCTTTATTTGGTAACCTATTTTACTGGACCACCCTTTAAGGTGGCTCACATTCTTCAGGGTCTGGACAATCTGTCCAAGTGCTTAGCCACCCTCATTATGATTTTTTTCCCCCAATACTCAATTGGAATTTTCCTTCCTCTCAGTGCATCTTTTGCTGTGCACCTGCAGGTGCTTCTTTTCTGTGAGCTAAATGAATATGGCTCCCTTGCATAAGCATCTTATTTGTCCTCTTCTTGAACTCAGGTTCTTAGTTCGTTTTGGGGACCCAAAATGGGACAAAGTTCTCCAGGTGTGTCCTTCTGAGTGCTCAGAAAATGGGAACAGGCACTTCCTTCAACTCTCATAAGTTCAGTATTGAAGAGGATCATGTTTTTGGAGGTGCTTTTTTCTTTTTTTTTTGGTACTCTATTATTTCACCTAATGGTTTTTATAATAGATTCTAATAAATATAAAACAAACATACAGACACAGGCTATTACATTTGAGCAATATACTGACTTTCTGGGAAAAATACAATGTAATTACACAAATACAGTGAAGGATAGCAGGGTGTTTTTTCTCCTTATCAATACAGAAATGTCATTGTCTGTCATCTAGAACTGGCCTTCCTCAGACTGAAAAATAGAGAAGGAGGGTAATGAGAGAAATAAGAAACTTCTTAAATTTCTTTCAAGTCATACATTTCTCATTTTGATGGAAAACATTTTTCTCAAATCAATGGGTTTTTATTGATTTCCCTGTAAATAGTGTACTTGAATTACCCTTTCTGCAATAATATATATTTATTCAATATCTCAGTAGATCTGCAAACTCCATGTTCTGCTTAGACTAACAGCATCAAATGTAGCCCATACACACTGTATTTCAGGCATTGATTTTTTTGAAATTAAAACAATATTCTGAATTTGAATTGCATTTAGGAGATAGCTCATGTCTTCACAGTGATGCTTGCAATTGCTGTACTTAAGTTGATTCTGACTTTATGTTTTTTTTGTCAAACTGTTGTATTTAGAATTAATTGATGTCAAATTGAGTTGGTGTCAAATTGATTTGACACCATGTATCATTAAGTCTAAAGTATGTAAAATTTGAGAACAGATAGATATGGTGTAGTGTTTTACAGTAACATCTGTTAAATTAAAGCTTAACAACTACTGAAAGTAATAATTACATTAAATTCCCTGTGTTCTTAAATCTTTCTGTAATTGAGATCCATGTATTATCTTATCTCTTCACTCCAAATGTGACAATGAGAGACAGAACACAGCAGTACATGGATCCTTGTTTAGATTGCACCCAGTGACCATACCAATGTTGCACTGTATACTTGAAGTACAGTATTTATTCTTAGAATAACTAGTGCAGTAATTTTCAAATTGAGCTCTGACTCTGTGTTGGCCTTCAGGTTAATCCATCTTTTCATATGACAATATTAATCCCTTTTCTCCAATGGCTCATTTTTCATATTTGCAGTACTGATAGAAGAGTGCAGTATGTTGAAAATCAAGACACTTCACATTACGCCTCCTAGATTGTATAATACTCGATAGCATGACACAAATTTCATTTACATGTCTTACACAATTATTCAGTAGAGAGTAGGGTTAAATTGTTAATTCAGGGGAGGTAATATCTCAGCTGGAGTTGCACTTCTTTAGAGCTATACTTTTACATGCCAGCTGAAAAACTAGATCTGCAAATGTGGCTTAGTTTTCTGATTTCCCAGTGACTTGTTTTATGATCTTTATCACGACACTTCTGCCTCATTTCTCCATTAGTTTATTTCAGCCTGTTGCTTTTCTGATGTGTTTATATGTAAAGAAGAGGTGCTTCATTAGAATCTGAAGGAAAGAAAGAAAGAAATAAGAAGCAGTTGTTAGTACTTCTATGATCTGTAGCTTCATTTATGAGCACACATAAGTAACGCAAAGGCTGTATGTCAAAAAGGACATGCATGCATCATAGAGATATCTCTAGAGCCAAGCTGTTATCTTCATTTCTTACCCTTACAGGATTAAATATCTTAGAAAGTTAAATGTAGTGATGAAATGAAGAAAAATATTACATCCAAAAAAAGTTTACTAAAGTGAATATTTGGTGGTCTTGCTATGAAGGATCAAGGGGGCAGAGCTTTTCTTGCATGATAGTCCCAGTGATTTAATTAGACATCTGAGGAAAGAGGATATTACTCAAAATAAAGTCAGGTTTAGTGGTATGGTAACCCTAGGTCCTGGGCACCTACTGTTGTATTCTAATAGTGCTAATTTAAATTTCTGTAGAACATATCTCCAACCTCCTTTTAAAACATTTGTGCGTTTCACTCCATTTGTATTTAAAAAAAAAATATCATCAGGATCTGAAGTCAAATATCTGGCTTGAAACATTTGGTTTCTCTTCTCAGTGCCCTTGATGAATCTGGATGACTGTGTCTCACCAAGAAAATGAATTTATGCCCACATTCTGCTGTTCTCCAGATGGTTAGAATAGCCTTCCATAATTTCTAGGCAGCTGAATGTATGATACACACTAGTTAATTTTTTTTAATGCTTAGTCACCTGAAGGAGAAGCATGAAGAAATGCTGCCATTAGTTTCTTAACAACAGGTTAAAGGGTTGGTGATTTTTCTAATCACATTCAAATGAAATAAGCTTAAAAAAACACCAAAACAAAATAAAAAAACTAAATCCCAGGTATTGTAGAACTTTGCAGTCAGAATTTACTCCAATAATAGGGGGGGGAAAGTGAAAAGATGTATTGTGTGTGGATTTGGTTCATCCATATCCAGCTGCAAGCTCCCTATAGGCATTCCCCAGGAATGAGTGTGTATCTCAATGTTAAAACCGACCTCATTAAAAAAATGAAGAGATTGGTATTGAATAGTCAGAATCATAACTGGGTCTTCAGTTCTGCTTTCCTTTTAATATTTATTGTTACTGCATAAATCTTGTTCCATTTCTTTTTATTAGTGTAATGCTTTCCACATTTCTGTTTCCATTAAAACCACATTCAGAGCTATTAGTGGATTGTTATTTTCCAGTACTGTATCAATTAATGGAGCCAACATGCTAAGAAGAGGATGTAGATCAATTCTGCATGTGAGACACTGGCCTTGTGGGCTGATTTTCTTATTCCCTAAAGTCTTCACAGAGAAGTGATTTCTGATCGTGAGGTGCAGGGTTCAGAAAGAGAAAATAAATATTTAGCAGATAATTTCAGCTTCAGAAAAGGCACAAATCCACATGTCCTCTATCTTAATGGAATTGAATCAGATTGGTTAGATGGATTTTGATATTTGCTAGTTTAATTTTATATTTTTTTTTTAGGTAAGAAATTAACTATTTCATTTCTTTCAAAATCAGCTAGTGATTTCCTTTTGTTGTGCACAAAGCTGGGTTCCAGTTCTGGCCACGCACTTAGCTCAGCATTTTACATTTCATAACAATTTTTTTCTGTATCTTCCACATGGAGGTGAGAGGGCAGAGACTTTTTTGTTGACTTTCACTGGCAGATTTCAGACTCCTGGCAAGTCAACATCCAAAATATGCAAAATGTTTTGATGTAATAAATAACTACTTGTTATAGCATACCTAACATATGGAGAAAGCAGTAAAAATCCCTCCTGCTCATACCTACTCTCCTATAAAACAAGAATAACTGAAATGCATCTGCTGGAATTCCATTGGTGCAAGGAGGAGGGGAAGCAGCTCATCTGAGCTCAGTGCCTGTTAATGTTATAATCAAATGCTGGATCCATTCTGGCTGTTAGCTTGGGAGGGATGCAAGTCAGTGCAACTTCAGTCAGCTGACTTTATCTGCAACAAAAGCCTACAAATAAACAAGATGTCTCCTCATTTTCTGTTTGGGGTTTCTGTCCTTCACTAGAAGAGTAAATTTCTCTGTTAAGACCATGTATCCAAGTTTTTCATTGTGTCATGCTTGTGATTTTCTACTATAACCATTCACCATTATTTTCATTATTTTTTTGCCATTATCATGTTTTGTTTTTGTATTGAAACATCATTTCCCTTTATTTTAGGAAAAGGAATTATTTTTTTCCCACTTAGTTTGTTACAAGTCCTAAGGCTTCAGATTTTATAAGGTAACAAAGTACCTTCTCCAAAACATCGACATTTGTAATTAAAAACTGCCAGGGGCAGGTGAAGGATTACTGTTAAAGTTCAATTGATTTCATCTTGGATGGTCCACAGACAAGAATACCTGTAATCTCTTATTACAACAGAATTCATGTGCATCCAGCAATCTTGTCAGTCATGTAGGGAATGCCATGAGTATAATAAAGAAAACATGTTATTTAGCATTTTATGTTATTTCCCATTTTACGTAATATCTATTCATAAGATGTAATTTCTGCTAACAAAAGAAAGCTGTTCCTGTTAAATAAAGAACTATATTCTACATGTAAAATATAGTTCTTTACTAACGTGGTTCTTTTCTTCTGGTAAATACTAGTGTGTATAGATGAAGTTAGAACAAGTGTTCTATTACCAAGAGTTTGTTCTGAGCAAGAATTACCTAGGTAATACAGGCTCAGTGCAAGACTGAAAGGTAGAAAAGCTCAGAAAGTAATAAGGGCAACGAGTAATTATTTTTCTTTCCAGGGTATAGATAGGAGGTTCATTGAGTTGACAGAAGCATACTGTAAAATCAACAAAAGTGAATTTAATGATTTAAATTTTCATGTTCCATGTCTTTTCAGCCTAAGGATATTCATATATTAGAATCAGCCCTGATTTTATCATACTTTCCCCACTGAATTTATATTAAAAATGTAACATTATTTCAATAATGTATCATATATACTGTGATAACCTGTGTGAAAACAGTTTAAATAGTTGCTTAGATTTTAGATGTGAGCTCTGATGTCTCTCTGATATCCTGAGCCTGGTTCATTGCCTAGGTCTACAACATTACTATCCAGGGCAGCCTAAATCTCTGCTTGCCTTGCTGTCTTACCCTGTCCTCTGGTGGGATCCTAACAGAGAAATTAGTTCTGTAGACTACAAGCCTTGCAGGGAGATGGAAAACAAACTGTGCTATAAAGAAGATTTAAGATTTTCACTGCAAGGTTGGTGTCTAGAAAACAGGTCTGAACCTGTTGTCTCACTTCATTTAAGCCACTGAACTGTGGTAATTAGACTTAGGAGGAAAGAGCATTCATATTTCAGGAGGCTGAAATGCTGCCTCCAGTTCGTGTGTGCAGTGTGCAGCCTCTCCCCTGGCCTCCAGTGACCCTCTGCTCTCATCACTGCCAGCAGCACTGCAGGAGATCTCAGCTGAGGGTGCTCCATTCTGCACGTGGTCTTCCAGGAAAGAGTTTGTGAGAAATAAAGCAGTGTCAGCTACCTCTGCATTGAGTACCAGCCATTAGCAAATGAAATACCAGGTATTAACAAATGCTTTCAGGGAGTGATATAATCAAGCAGTGCCCAGGATTTTTGCTTCTGGTACTGTTTAGGGCAGAGAATGTGAGCTTTTGTTGCACCTTTTCTCTTTTTTTTCTCTACTGTAGTAATTTTCCTCTGGCCCAGGAACTTGTTTTTAATGGTGCTTACTTTAGTTTCCCATAACAAATCTTTGTCCCCTTACCTGTGTAGCTTGTTCATACACTTTTGTTACAGCTGCCTCTGCCTGAGAATTGAGCCTGGTACCTGCTTTGCCAGGTCGTAATTATTGCATAACACGTGCAAGGCTTCTGAAAAAGGCCAGAGGTGTACAGGCTGCCTAAATAAGTCCTTATTTATTGCTGCCCACACTTGCTCATGGCCATGAGCAGCCTTCTACAGCCCAGCCTTCTTTTAGAAAAGGGGCAGGGTCTCTCTTTGTTTCCAGAGCAGATCATCAGGACATGACTTGCACCCAGTTTCTGAGAAGAGAGCAGTTAATACAGATCAACCTGTATTGTCAGACAGCTAAAATATCTTGCCTAAACACAATATATTCCACACACATCCCTTATTTGCAGGTGCAGAATATTTGCTAAATCACAACCTGTGGAGGCATCTCCAGGCCTAATTAATGTGAGCTTTGGAAGCATTTCATTTTGATCTGCCTTGCAGGTCAGGAATCACACTGATAAATGTAATTTATGATGCTGTGAAGAAAGTCCCCTGTAGGTGGAAGTTCAGGCTGCAGAAAGGAATATTATGCTGTCTGACAGATTTCAAAGGGGAGGGGGGAGTGGACACCTTTACCTTAGTCTTTACTTTTGGGAATTTTCCTTTCCATACTTTTAAAAGCATAGAAAAATTATATTTAGTTGCTCTTTCTAAAAGAAATGCTTCATTTAAATATTTTAGCCTAGTTAGAGCAGGTAATGCAGGGTTGGTGTGTTGCCTGTTCACGTAGCCATTTAATAAAAGCCCCAGTGTGTCTAAGTATAGCCACAATTTGGTGGCTATTCCAAAGGTGTGTCCTTTGTGTAAGGATCAGGAAAAGGTTGTGAAAGATGCAGTAGAATTCAGCAGCCTCACTCACTATGATTCATAAGGAGATTTGCCATTTTCTTTTAATTTCACTGTATTTATCATCTTACTTTTCTCAACATTTTCAAATCTATATACCTTATAATCAGTCAAAAAATATATTCTAAATTTCCATGAGACTTTGACAGTACCTGCAGATGTCTTCATGAATATGTATTTAAAGGTAGCATAACTGATTCAATAACCTTTAAAATTCCTGGCATTGTGTGTGTGTGTGTTCCTTGGTTTTCTGTTTCTTCTCACAGAGGCAATTTCTCGGTAGATGTTCCCCAGCTCATACAGGAATATGCTCATCAGAAATAGTGCTCCACAGTACACACTCCTAATTGAATCAATCACTGAAATGGGCACCAAGAAATAAAGTTAAGTGTAAAGCATATGAGGCAATAAAAACCAGATAATACCACTAACTTCATTCTCCACGTGGGATATATTTAATCTAGAGGTACAAATGTGAATTTTCAGTCCCATGACTGAACTGAGTAGATATTGTGGGGACAATTGTGGGCTTAAGATACCCAATGCCCTTCCATACTGCAGGCCTCAGAGGGCCAAGGTCAGGTGAAAGGCATGAAATAGTTATTTGAATAACTGTTAATAGAGTATCTGTGATGCACATGTTTGTCTCTTTTGAGAGAATGAAAACCATTCATTTTTAGAGAAATCTTGTGTAGCAGAGGGCCCTCAGGAGATGCTGGAGTGTTTCTGCAGGAGGCAATGCAGTCCCACACTAAGGCACAGCAGCTCTGCAGCTGGGCCTGAGGCAGTCACTGCAGCCAGGCCTTCTCTGCACTGGGCAGAAGGAGCTGAGCAATGACTGCACTGAATGCTCCACAAAGCCTTTTAGGAGCTTAAACTTTGCCAAATGGGCCTAAGCAATGAGTGAGAAATGCTGCAAGAATTTCAGAGTTGATTCTGACTATCAGCATTGACAAGACAAGCTGACACTTTAAAATAATAAATAGTAAACTTGCAAACATGGGCAGAATATATGTGGCCCAAATGTTATTTCAGGGTGACTGGATTAAACTATTTTCTCAATTTTAGAGTTTATGGCTTTTATATAGCATATTTATGTATAAAATAACAAATACAATATTTGTCCTTTATTGGCTACATTTATTTTATTAAACTTAGAAGAATTGGTTCATCACTTTCCCTGGAGATTCGCAACCTGAATTACAGAAAAGGTGAATGAGTTGGTAGGCACCCATGGAGGAAAGACAAAATGGTTCAGGAACTCTCAACTCATCTTCCTTTGTCAGAAAAATAAATATATGTTTCAGAAAATATAAAGTTAAAACTGTATTTTTTTTTTGTTTGATATTTAAATCCCTACTTTTTCAAGTTCAAGTGAAGCAAGATTATTCACTCATATAATAAAAAAAGAATATGGGCTTGGACATAATGTGTCCTGGCAGGCAGTGCCTATGATTAGGAATTTGCTGTGGGCCACATCTAAAATGAAGGCAGGTAATCTTGAGTGTTTGGGTTGGTTGCTTTTTTTACCTTTCCCTACTTCTTAAAAATACCTCAAGTTGACACTAATTTGATACTTTAAACTCCCAAAGCCCTTTGGATTGTGAGGATAGAATGTAAGAAATTTTCCTTAGTGTCAGTCAGTAACTTTTGCTTCTCTTCAGGTTAGAAAACGTGATTGACAGGAATAGCAGTGCTGCTCCATACTACAGTTCAGTTTGAACAGAAAATTAGATTGACTGGCATTGGGTATTTTCTTTTCCTTTTAAACAGTTGAAAACAATGACAGCAGAATGCAAAGAGTTCTTGATTGACCTGCTGAAGGATTTTTTTTTTCAAAAAGCCTTAGATGAAATAATGTGTTGTAAGCTGAGAATGTGAACAGAATCTGCTAAATAAAATCATTTGTTCCCTCTTTTCTTGCATGTGTGTGTATAATCTCTCCTGGCGAGTTGAATGAAATGGTTGCAAGTGAAACAGCAGTGAAATATTTGTGTTGTGCTTTTTCCCTCTCTGTCATGTTCATGTGGTGGGAGGGATCACCTCCCATTTGTCCCTGTTCCCATGTGATGCAACCTCGTCTGATCTGCAGCTGACTGGCAATGCTGGGCCTGAGGAAGAAGGGCAGGACTGCTTTAAAGAGAATTTTAGGAAAAGTTTCTTTGTGGAGCCTTTACGAACAGATGTTTCACTCTTAGGATTCTCTGATTATACCCATGCTGATAGCACTTACCTGCAGCATGATAAGTTTGGACATCAGGTTGAATAACAGTGAGTGTGTTGGGTGACAGTTGGCAATAAGGATTTATGTGACCTTTACAAAGTGGTCAGGAGACAATTTAAACTACAGACGGTGTCTGCTGATTTCTGTTTTAGGCATCTATCTCTGTGTCTTAAATTTAGGTGACTGCACAAAAGAAAATTTATTTCTTTCTCTTTTTTAAAAAGAAATTAAGATTTGGTGTATAGATGAAATATGTAGCAATATTTGCAGTCAGGAGTACTGTCCATAGCTATGAAATAATATTAGTACATCTCATCTCTGTCCTTTTGGTGGGTCAGAAAGTAGAAATCAGCCTTCCACTGGGACTCCAGTGTTCAGTATCTGTATTGCACTTGATATATTACATTACTAAATGCAGCAGAGGGAATTTTTGAGGCCACAGGGCACCACTGGTGGTGAGCAAAGACCCTGAAATTTGTCTCTTTGATATTCCAAAAGAGCATTGCAGAGTGGTTTGTAAGTTACCTGTGGGATCAGTACTTCATCTGGAAAATTTTCTGGCAGATTTTTAATTTCTCTCTAAGTTATTGGTTGGGTGATGCAATACTCAGCTTTAATTTAGAAGGAGTTTATTCAATTATTCTCTATCATGTTGAGGTGAGAGTTGGAGCTCATGAAAGAGTTCATTGTTGGATGACTGATGACATTTTTGGGAGCCTGATAATGTTCACACCATGTTGTGTTCAGCTCCTGTTTACAGAGGGGATCTTGGCACTGGTCTGAAAATCTTCTCAGTTCCACATGTTGGAGGTGCTGCCTTTTTGTAGCAACTCTCTAAGTAGTTATTATTTTTATTTTTCTTGCTGGATATCTGCCCATGTAGACAGAATTCTGCAGTCAGAAGAGGGAAGGTTCGTTTGTGTTCCTGCCTATTTGGCATGGCAAAAGTGAAACTCTCTTAACGGGAAAGCTTGAAAATGCTGAGCTGATCCTGTCTTGCATACAAGTTCAAACTGCTCTTGTAGAACTAAAAAGAGTATACAGGTCTCCACTGAGCTGTGGAATGACAGGGAGATGATTGTGTCATGTCTTTTTAAGGTTTTGGGGTATTTTTAAATGAATTTTATCCTCCCTGTTTTTCTTGCAACTGCTTGAAACCACCTGTTTTCTTCTGCTTGGCTAGACACTTCTGTTCAACACATATTTTTCCTTTTATTACAACAGCCACAGGGCTTCACAAAAATGATAGGTTAAAGACATAGTCCTGATTCTAAGTGCTCACCAGCCAGCAAATCTAGTCAGGTATGAAAGGAAATATGTGAAGCACCTGCTGAAAGACAACAGGAGCAGAGGCATTGTGCATGGCCAGATGTGTGCAATGCTTCCTGCCTTCTGTGAAAATCTTCCTAAAATGCACAAAGCAGCCCTTGATTTAGCACAGTAGGCAAAAATTGGGTGGGCAGTCAGTCTGCCTTATTTGTTATGTAGCAGTTAAACCAAAGGTGAATGTGTCCAGCTGAAAGAGTTGCAGATGTACCAATTAAAAGTTGAATAATGCCTAGGGAGCAGAGCAAAGAATTATCTATTCAAAATGCTTGAATTGATAAAAATTATGTCCAATTCTCTACTGTATAAACCATATCTGCATGTCCTTGGGAAGTCTGAGACAAAAGAAAGCTAACACAGGATAGGCTGCATACTGCAGGCTGTAGCAGCAAAGAGCCACCTTAGAACCAGTGAAAGTTTTATCTGATTAATGAGTCAGACTCCAGTATTTGTCCTGAAATAATTAGTATGAGACTACATTCATCTCTCTGCACTTGTAAACTGAACATTGCAATTAGAAAGAGGTGTGTGTACTTTGTGCATTGTGTTTATACAAAATGATGTTCTGGGGACATCACTGCTGTCTTTTAGTCCAGCCTTCAAAAATTCATGAGGGTCTGAACTGGAGTTGTACATATTTTCTTTGGAACTTTTAAACCTATAGTATTCAGTTACTTCTTTTATAGACCTGTTTAATTTAGTGAAACAGAAGAGGAAGTTTTTGCTCCATATCTTTTTGTCCTTGAAGTTAGTCTCATGTTATGTTTATTGCCCACTGTTCAAATGCAGCTCCCAAGTCCGAGTTGCTAATTTTCTCATGGACTTTTAAGTGGTGTTTGTCGTGTTTATCACAAAAGTATGTAAATGTTTCAAAAGCATTAATGAACTTTCATAAAATGGCTTTGAGATGAATGGTATTAGCATTATCTGTCTTTTGAGTTGAGAATGAAAGTAGAGAGATTAATGCCAGAACTCACTATGGGTGCTCTATTTCAGGCATTTATCACCTTTCTTTTGTCTGCCCCAAATATTTAGCATTACGTAGCAATTTGTGCACTTGGAACTCATCTCCCATTGTCTTTGATGTGCCTGTCACTACCAAAAAATGTGCACAGAATTTGGGTGTTGAACTATTTCCATGAGGGTAGAAATAGGGTAGAAAGCCTTCAGATGAGCTTTGCAGTTTCTGAACAGTTTGAACAAATGGAACTAATCTCTCCCACGAAAGTTGTGGGCAGACTGTCTGAAAAGGTGAAATATCTCAGTTCCTCTGAGTAGTACTCCTCTCTTCCCTGAAATCTCCATCTTTTTTATTCTACACTTGACAGTTTCTACAAATAGAATTTTAAAAAGACCATGTATGTAATCATTGAGCATATCTTATGTGCTAAAAAATCTGTAATAAGGGAAAAAACAGTAGTAATGGAAAGAAGTTGACATGGCTTTGTAGAAGGAAATCATATGAATACATGTTTGTAAACACATTAGGAATTTTCAGAGCAGCCAAAAGACAGGTGGGCAAGAATGACTTGGCTGGTGTACCATATGCAGATTTTTCCAAAGCTTATGATAAATATTTTTGCTATGTGCTTTAAATCAAGCTGTAATGTCAAAAGAATCATTGCTCCTGTAGAGTAATGCCTGATCAAAACAAAAGGAAAGGCTTTGGACATTTGAGGAAGATTTCAGGTGATCTTGTAAAAAATCATTGATAAATCATTAAAAATCATTTTTAATCATTAAAAGCATCTTAATTCTACATTTGCAGGGAAAAAGTAGCAAGATGGTCAAGTTCAAAAATATAAAATAACACTCAGTAACAATGAAACTAGACCTTGCTGCTATGAGTTGCTATGCAAAAAAATGGCAGATAAATTTCAATGTTGTTAATTCTGAAATGATACCTGTATGTAACTTCAGAAATGCTGTCGTTTTCACTGCATTATTCAGAGATCTTGGGCAATTAAGGATTATTCTGCAAAAGTGCTCACTTAATTAAAAAATAACTGAAAAGGGAAGACACATTTTTAGAAGGTGGTCTCCCTCTTTAATTTGGCAAAGATATTTCAGACCCAGAAAAGAGATGGAGAAGAATAAGGAAATGACAAGAAGATTGGAATGAATTCCCTGTGTGGAGAAGTTAAATGGACTAGAACTTGGAAAAGAAACAACTGAACCACGTACACAATAAAGGTCTCCAAATGAATGCAAATAAGGACTGATTATTCATCACCTCTTGTAACAGAAGAGCCAATGGGCAACCACTGAAACTCTTATAAAGCAAATTTGAACCAAAATGCTGTGTTTTACATGCCATGCATAATTCAAGTGTGTAAATCAGGATTTTATATATATCAAAAGTATAAAAAGAGCATTTAGCAATTAGAGAAAATCATGGACTCATCAAGGGTTATTAAACACCATGACATTATACTTGCAGAAGTATTATCTATATGTGCTTGTTTTATGCTTTTCCCACACTTATAAAAGGTTTTCCATGCTGAGACAGGATAACAGATTATACTGCTCATCTGACCTAATAAATCTGTTCTTATTTTCTAACAGCCTCCTGACAGAAACCCAAATCAGGTTTGTCCTGTGCATTCAATAAGGCAAGAAAAATTTGAGGACTATAATGTGTAGTTATGCATTTGCACAATAAGCCAAATTTTGTCATCCTTTCAAGAAAATACTGAGAAATTACAGCAGTGGATTTCACAGGTAGTTTATAACAGTGAGGGAAAGATCTTTTATAGATGCTTTTGGTTTCCACTCTGGTCCTCAAAGTCTCTCTGATATCCTTCTTCTATCTCCTTTTACCAAAGTTGATTTCATCTATCAGTTTATATCTCCTCAATTTTATTCATTTACACATCTTTTTCTTGATTCTGACATTTATGTTAAAACCTTCAGTTTCTGTTCTGTTTCAAATCTCATCTGTAATGGCTCTCCACTACTCTCTGCATCCTTGTTCTTCCCACTTTCCAAAGCCAACCATTAGGGTTCCACATTTGATTTATATTTATTCCCTACAGTCCTTTATTTTTACAAATTCCAGTGTGAGTGTCTGAAAAAACTACTAAGAGAGGTAATTTTTCTGATAAAATCCCTGAGGGGCAGACTCCTGTAAATGATGTTATTGCAAACAACTCAAGGTAGGAAATATAAAAAACAAGGCAATTAAAAGCATGTCAGTTTTTACTTTTATGATTATGAATGTAGTTGCTGTTATGTATTTATGTGTGACAGATGTGGTGGTTAGAACACTGGTAACATACAGCTGTTCCCCAGCTCATGGAGCATGCAAAAACTAGGATTATTTCAGGTGTTTGTTACAGCTGTGTGGAGGGTTGAGTCAGCCTTACCTCTTGACACTTGCTCTCACCTGGAGAGGAAATATTCAGGAGCCATCTTTTTCTCTGACTGTGATTCTGCCTTCTCCAAATAAAGGCTAGAGTTACATTTGGGGTTTTTTGTGAGAGTGGCCCAAAGACATTTAAAGAACTAAAAGAGCAAGGCAATAGACTCTTCAGTTTTCTTCCCTGCGTCATGTCCCCTCTGCTATCCAGAGCTAAAACCAGGGACAGTGGTAAGGACTGCTCTGATGCCATCAGACCATCTTACATCAAAGAAAACCAAGGAAGCAAAGAAAAATTAAACACCATCCACAGAGATGTCATGCTGCCCATGCTGTGTTGGCTGAGCTTTTTCAATCCATGTGAGTGTTTTTCAGAACCATCTGTACAGGGAAGTGTTGTCAGGTTTTTCCCCACCCACACCATTTTTTGTGCACCTTAGGCCTGTACCATTATTGGCTGTGTGACACCCCAAGCTCTCAGGGGGCTTCCTCTTCCATCATCCAATATGGAATTGGTTTTTGCTGTGCACACTGCATTTCAGGAAAGCTGACAGGAGTAAAGACATTAAGCTCTCCTGCTGCTGTGTTCTTGCAGTAGATGAATCTATTACCATACACCCACCATAATCTGCTCTAAAACATTTCATTTGCAATGAAAGAAAAAAAAAAAACAACCCACATTTTCATACTGTTATTGCTGTCTGTAGTCAAGCTGTTTTTCAGTCTTAGACTTCAGCTATTGCTCCCTCTCCTCAGTGAGAGAAGAGGCAAAGCACACTCAAAGTGCTCCCTGAATTCTAGTGGCCTCTACATAGGAAAGTGGTGGCTATGCAGGCTGAGAAAAAGAGTGCTCCTTTTTTCTTCATGAGCATTTTTGGGCACATATTTAGGAAAATTAAACAAATTTATGAATTCATCTATAGCCAGGAAAAGTGAACCCAAACTTTTTTTTTTTTTTTTGAAAGGGGGGCAGGGGCTCTCAGTGGGTAGGGGAGCAGAAAGAAATTTAATAGAGTTCTTCTCTTTTTAGGCTTCTAGTTAAAATTGTCACAGTTTTCTTGAATCTATGTCATTGAATAAGCAAATGTATGTAATGCAGAGTAATCAAGACCAACCTGTGATCTACCCAGACATAAATCCTACTGCTGATACTGCTCATCAGTTAAAAGATGAAATTAAGATGAATCCTGTCAGCTGAGAAGATCAAGGAATAAGAAAAGGATTTAAAGTGTTCCTGTCACTTTCAGGAGGATATCAGTTTGGAATCTGGCAAAGACTCAAAGTGTTTGAAGTTCCCAGTCTAATCAGGAGGAAAATTTGTGACTGGACAATCCATGTCAATAGTTTCTTAAGCAATGATTGGTTAACCCATCAATTATTGTTATTGGATGTTTCTGGGTGGATTAAAGATGACTGTCTGAAACACTATTAACAAATTGATTAGAATTGATTAGAAATACAAATTTTCTTATCATGCTTGTTGGTTCTGTTCAAAATTCAACACAAAGATGTTAAGCAATAGTGTCTACTGGATAAGGGAAAAAGCTGGTGAGAAAGATGAGGACACAGTTTTTTGTCACCCTGTGGTGGGTTGGCCCTGGGTACAATGAAACATCCACTAGTCTTGCTCACTAAATTTGTTGCTCAGCAACTTTGAGCCAAAGTTCTTCCAAGAGAAACAAAACAGTAAGAGAGTAAGGCAAATACATATGTTAAAATTTTTTTTGTCTGTACTACCCTGTGCATAGAAACTGTTGATTCTTTCTGTTTCAAAAGCTTTAATTTAGCCTAAGACACTGGAGGAGTTTTGAGAAATTGTTTGTCAGCTGGCCTGAACATTACAAATTGTTTACCTGACACCCAAGATTAGTTGCTTTCATACTACCCCTTGCTAAATTGAGGGATGGGTTTCAGTATATTCTACTGGTGATAAAATTGGGAAGCTCTGTAGAAGGTACTGAAAACTAATGAAAGGCTGAGAGCAGGGATGGACTGTCCAAATGACTGGATTCATCTCCTGAGTAATAGTAAAGCTGACAGCCTGATTGGACACAAGCACCAGGGAAATCCAGGTGGAAAAAATGGGTTAACCTGCTATCATTAGCTTTCCATTAGCGTGGCATGGTTTGATTTATTACCTCACCTAAAGAGCAGAGCTACTCAGAAGTGGATAACTCTAAAGTTTAATGGCTAGATTAACTAATGCTGATGCACAGAGGTTTAAATTAAACCTCTCTAAGCTATCTTGGGCCACTGCAGGATTCCACAGGAAGGATGCCTTTCAGACCTATTCTCTTCTGAGGTTATGTCTGGGCACCTTTAAATTTCACTTTCCAAATGCTGTAAAGGAGGTGTGTTAAATTGCCTCTGATAAGGTTGCACATAATTTTTTTTAAAGTGTTTATTTTTCTTTTGAATTGCATAGGCTTCCTCAACAGAATATCTAGTTTCATGAAGATACTGAATATTGTGCCCTTGTTTTCCTTTGCTGTAGGATTTCACACACATTCTTCCAATAGTTGGGATTTTGTGGCTAATTATATTCCTATTTGATTGTACAGACTTTTGATTCTGAATCATCCCTAATTTTAGATATGCCAAAGTCACCTGAAGTTTGCAGCTGCAAATTAATCTCCATCTCTGTCTTCTTTACAAACAAGGGTTTATTTGCATTTTCAGACTAAAGGCAACACTGTTTTCTTGTGCTCTCTGCAGATATGTGAGTAAAAGTCTGTTACTTTTCTTCACTTTTTTATTTTCAGTATGAAATGTCAGAAGTCCCCAGAAGCTACAGCACTCCCTTGGGTGCACAGTTATCTGAGCTAATACACAGATGATTTAGATAGTAATGAAATAATGATGTATAATGAGTGCATTTAGCATTTCATGCGTGTGAAGGATCCCAGTAGCTCAAAGGCAGAATTGATCTTGATTTTCTTCTTTTACACTCTAGGAATAACCAAGCTATTACAATGTTATCTGCCGACCTACGTAATTGCAAAAATTTACTTGCATAGTGTTTCTCACCTGACACATTCTCTTTTTTTCTGTCAAATGCATTGTTCATTATTAAAAGGGAACATCACAAAAGAAAATGACAAATTTCTGTCTTTTTTCATTAAGAAACGTTTTATTATACCTAATGTATTTGCCTTCCTTTCTGCTGAAAAACTAGTATCCTGTATAGAGAGAATTGTTGTCAACTTTCTCTACACTAAACTTCAGATTTTTCCATCCTTAGTAATTTTCAAGCTATCATTCAAATTTGGTACCTTAATCTTTGAAGTATACCAAGTGTAATTTAGACAGTTGTTATGCTTTTGACTATTGAAATACATGAGATTGGTTGTTTAATACCCCTTGACTTATACAAAACTTTCTGTGAAAAAATAAGTGAAAAATATTTAGTTGTAGAGCAGATTCGAAAGGCCAGATGCAATAGGTTGCATGGATCACTAAATGTGAAAAAGAAAGGACTTATTTTTTGTTCTTCATCCATCCAAATACCCTTTTAAGCCACAGAATATTTCATGTACAAAAAGTATGCAGGGTTTGGCCAGAATTTTGTCTCCCTCTCTCTGTAGATAAGTGATCATTCCTAAACTAAGAATTTAAGACTCTGCCATCCAACTATGTCTTATAGATCCCTTACAAATCTAACAAACATAAAATCTGTCAAAAGACTGTGCACTGGTTGTATTTTCTATTTTGTTGAAGAATGACCTCTATGCTTATGAAAAGAACTAAAATATCTATGGATGAATAGGGCAAAAAGGGATTGTGGAAAGAGGAAATTAAACCTCCTGAAGGTGTTCTGTTTTGATCCAGACGCTGACTAAATGTAGCAATAGCTTTAACTGGTGTAGGGTACCCCAAGTCCTCAATGAGAGCCTCTCCAGCCCTAACCATCTCTGGGAAACAGTGGATATGGCTTAATCTGGTCCTTCAATCTGGAATAATTTCCAGGAAACTGGTTTGATTACTCAGGAACCCCGAGTCTTCAGTAATATTGGCCATTCTGGAGCTGGGATGGCAAGATTGCTGGCCTCATCAGATAACACAGAGACATTTTCTGGGGCAGTACTCACAGTAAACAAGCTGAAAAGAAGAAAGGGAACCTCCTATCTGCCTGCCCTGAGTTTGACTTCATTTTCAGTAACTCTTCAGCTCTGAAAGTTTAGAGTCCTGTCAGGCCTTTTTTTCATCGACACACAAATCAGTAAACTACTCATACCTGTCAGAAATCACATGGAGTCAGTTAATTAGCTCCTGAGCTGACATGGAGGCAGTGCAGATCAGAGTCTAGCAAAACAGCTGGGGGTACATTAACTAGCAATAAATAGGCCTCTATTCTTGCCTACAACTCTGCTGTTACTCACACATTCTCTCTTCATAGTCCTTCTATATGGTGGTGATGTACAAGTGAAAGAATAACTGTAAAGAAACATTTTACATTTATAAATGCAGGAATACTAAAAAACTGGTAGGGGCCATAGTGCTTCAGTAGATGAAGGTGAAGATCTAATGGAATATGCAATTAATATATGCAGCATCATTCTTTCATGTGAGAGCATCTGATTAGAAAGAAATGATTTATCCAGCATGGGGATTTGGAAGCAGTCCTGTTTATTGTCACACTGCTGCTGATCGTGGGCAAACTTCACAAGATAAAAGGTATGATTGTGTTTGTGATATGAAAAAATAGGTCAGTGACAGAGGTGATATTTTAGCACCATCTATTCATTAAGGTTACTGTGTTAGCAAGTGTAAGATACCTTGTCTCAGTTACCTTTGACCAATTGCAAATCCTCACCATCAGCAGAATAGAGTTGAATTTTAAGGTGACATTTCCCACTCTGTTAGAACTAAATCAAAACCAAAAACACCCAAAACCCCCCATCTTCTTGACTACCATTTAAAACAAATAACCCCAAAAGTTTAATTCACAGTCATTTTTGTTCACTAATTCCCCACAGGTTCTAACTTCAGTATCTCCTTTACAATGTAGGTCATCAAGGAATATCTTGAGATCATCTTTTCCTCATTATATGATAACTTGAGATCATCTTTTCCTCATTATATGATAACTTAATAGTGATTTGAATTCTACAGGCACTATTTCAGATTGAAGCAGTGCCTTGCAAATGGAAGAAGCTGTATCTCATGGCTCTTTTGCTAAAAGTTTGAGATATCCAAGTCCCAGCCACAGGAAGCGGATGGGCAGATCCGACAGCCCTGCGCAATAATTTGGCAAAACTACCAGAATTTTCACAGGAGAAAACAATAGTGCTCTCACACTCACAGAATTTATGACATGAGTAACCATAATATAGAAATAGTATGAGCAATCTTTAGTTTTTGGTTTTGTTATGGGTTTTTTAGTACAGTAGTTTGTGAGTATAAAGTTGTTTGCTCTTTAGCAACTGACCGAGAATAGAACTTTTTCTGTTCATTCTCTAGGTCTCCTTAAAGGAATCTTTCTTTGTTCAGTAATTCATCATTAGTTATTTTGCAAAGAATTAGTAGATGGATGATTAGAAGAGCTTCTTCCAATGGCTGCCAAAATATTTTTTTTGTGAAGTGCTTATAGTGTTAGTGATGGCTTCTTTTCCTGAAAATTTTTGTGCAGATAATTTTATGGCTCTGACTATTCACAAATAGGGTATTTATGCTGCTCAGGACTGGGTACTTTGCTCTGTAGTAGATAATGGATTTATTCCTTTTAGCTTGTCATACAGAATAAAAGAAATTCCAGGAGGAGTTTGAATTTTTTCTGTTGTTCTGTGCCACTGGATTTGATGTATTTTATTTTTAAACTCAGATATTAGTATGATAATAAAAAGTAGGAAACATTTATATAAAATAATGAAAGCATAGACTAAATTATAAAGTAGTGGTTTTAATAATCTCTTGTTTATTTTTCCTGCAGTTTTATCTGCAACCCTTGGGATATTGACTATGTAAATACAGGATTAATGGTGTTTTATGACTTAAGTCTGTTTCTGCTCCAGCTGGGATTCTGCAGTTGCTCAGCAATGCTCTAAGGTGCCAACTTCTGTGAAAGCCAGTGGGAACTGAGATCTTCCTCTTCCTTCTGGAAATGAGGCATTAGAAGGAACTTCATCTTTTTTATGTGCATCTTCTCTTCGGAGGGAAATTTATTATCATGTTACACTATAACACCTCTGTGCTATACAGCAGTAGAAAAGAAAAAGATCACTGATCCAGGCTTCAGGATATTTTGCTCATAAGAAGGAGGAAGCAAAAAGTCTTCAGTACAAGTGCTAATGCTCAAGCCCCCTCAAACAATTTAACTTCTTAAACATAAAGCTGGCTGCCAAGTGCTTAATATTTCCCATAGGAATAGCAATTTCCTTATAAAATCAGGTTTTCCAGTAATAGATGCAACAAGATTGCTAACAGCATCCTTGGGAAAATGAGTAGATAACTATTGTAAAAACTTTCTTGTCCCTGATATTCTTTGTTCTAGACATGAACACAAAACTGGCACAGCCTGCCATGTGTTATTTTTGTTTCCTTGTTACTAAAGTTCACCTAAAACAGTGGCAATGTGATCTACAGCTGGATCACATTCGGGGTAAATACCAGGCTGGGACAAATTGCATTTGTCAGTGTCTAGCACTTGCTATCATGTTTCTGCTGGTTATGTTTTCATACAATACAAAATTTTACAACAGTGCTGAAATGTCACCCTAATTTCCCTGTTAGTCAAACCTAGATCTCAAGGTGACCAGGAAGGGAACTGGTGAGAAATTTATTCATTTTCCTTAGCAAATTTATTCATTTTCCTTAGCAATGAAAAGTGCACAGGGCATGCTGCAGCAGTGGTCTTTATTCGACACAACAGATGGTCATTATTGCTGTAGGACAAGACTGTGGAAGTTATTGTGCAGACATGAGAGGAGTGGTTTCATTCCTCAGCCACTGCTGCTACGAAAATCTGACACCCCAGAGTAATTTTGCTGCAAAGTCAAGAGTTTTGTCCAGTTTCAAAGTTTCCAAGTGATGATGTTTTGTGGCTCCATAACTGTTCACCACCCAGTACATCTTCTGCAGGGCAGAAGAGATGCTGTCAGGAATTGCTTGTCATGTCTTCTCTTCCCTAACATACCCTTTCTCCCCACAGTCACAGCACCTTAGTGCTCAGAGGACTTTGAGGTTTCCAGATTTCATGGCCACTAATGGGGGAATATTTGATGAAGAAATTCTTGTCATTTTCAGGGAAGTCGGTAGGGGGAAGGTTCTTTTCAATAACTATTACTTTAACCATATTAAAAGAAAAAGGTTCAGGTTTGGTTTTTTTGTTTGTTGTTCTGCCTTCACCATCAAGGAAGGAGGCTGGTAGGGTTTCATATTGGGCACTAAAGCATGGGTTTGTATATAGCCATATATATGCATAGCTGAAAGATGCAATAATAAAAATTGCAATTTGTTTTTAAAAACTTTGCTTTAAGACTGTCCCACCTTCTAGTATTTAGTATTCATAGACAGGAGCATGGAAAGTAAATATTATCTTAGAATAGCTTCAAGTCCATTGTTTGTGAACTCAAACCAGCACACCTTTCGCATGTATTCAGTAGGGCTTTTGAAATTGGTCAGTTTGCATACTGTTTGGGAACTAGGTAGTTTTCCTTCCTGTTTACTGCCATCTTCACTCTATTTTTTCCATTGTTAGTTTCCACTATTTGACTTAGGAATAGTTTACTTACGGTGGAAAAGAAAAGGAGGATGGGGGTTAGAGAGGAAAGCACTGCTATTCATGTGCAGAACTATTTGGCAGGTATGCTTTAGGCCTAATTTCAGTACAAACCTTAAACCTGAAGTGTTAGTAGGGATTTTACAGGGTTAATTGTCTATAAGAAAAGCTGACAGTTTATCCAGTTAGTCACCCATTAGCCATAAGGAGAAACTGGAACTAAATTGCCCTTTTTGATGTAGAAAAATAAAACCACATAGATAGCCATTGCCAGGAGGCAAACCCGAACTCGTGGCAGCTGCAGAGCTGGAGTTCCCCTTGCAGAGGAGGGGTGGTCCCCAACTAAAGTTATTGGTGCAGGTCTTCGGTGAGGAAAGCAGGGTGAGTTTGTCCGGCTGCGTTTAAGGCTTGTCTGCCTGCTGAGGAACAGCACAGCACATCCTTGCAGCTCTTACCTACAGAGTGATGTGGTGCTCTGGTAGAGGGCTTTGTCTTTATTCACAACACATTCAGTGTGTCTCGGCAGGGGAGGAAACAACACTGTCAGCCTGTGCTCTGCCACCGTCTGCAGAATAAACTGAACTCTAACTCACCATTTAAGAGAAAGAAGGAAAGGTAAAGAGAGAAAGAGAGAGAAAGGGATTTGTTCTCTACCTTATTCATATATTAGCTCTCTGCAAAGGCACAAAGCAGAAGGAGCAGCATCAGCAACCTTGCAAGCAGTGACTCTATTTCCAATTAATATGGTCTTTGATACTTACACATATCACACTTGAGCATTGCTGAAAACTGGATGTGCCAAACACACCTTTGCTTCTGATTTATACATAAAGACTTGCATCTTTCTCAGAACAAACCTTATCAGGAGAGACTCAACCAAGGCAGGTAAGAGATTTCTACATAAGTGTCACCTTCTACATTGATAACATATGTTAACAAATGCTGCTTCTAACTACAGTGCCTGGCTGTTGTTGAGCACTTAAAAGTACTGTGTTTGTCCTTATGTCATGCTGTCTTTAGGGAAGTTTAATCCCAAGAACATCTGCAGTATACTTTAAGGATGTATTTACAAATTTTCTTAAACATTAAAAATCATAGTGAATTGTAAACCTTAAAAGTTAAGTTTTGAGTGAAGTAATATGTTCATAGAATGTGTTTTGAGATATATCTCTTGCTGTTTCTGTATGATGTCTAATAATCAATTTGTAGCATTAAAAATTAATTTCTTTACTGTTATGTTCTGATGCATAGGATTAGTGCACCAATTAGTCTAATAACACATATTCCTAGCCAGCTCTAAATGATCTAGCTGAATAGTTTTAAGAGTTTAGTCATGCTTATCCAGTTGGCAGAAATACAGTTATGAGCTTTTGCACATGGCTTAAGTGAATTTTTTGTTATGGTCAAGTGAGTTGTTTTGTCAACATGCAGTTTAGTAAAAGCATTGTAACAGGATGATAATATTACAGGTATAGTGTGTGCCCCACTCTGTGAATCAAAACAAGACTTGGTTTTAATTTAGTATTGTATAAACAACAACACTGCTGATTATTTGACCTGCTGGTTCCTGGCAGGTCAGATAATAACAAAGCACGTTTTTGGGCAGAGAGTTAGAACGAGTCTTCTCTGCAATCTTGACACTGACTTGGAGACAGAGAGTAACAAAAAAATATAGACAAAGGTTTCATCTTTATGAAGTTTATAAGATTATAATTTTTTTGCTCTGTGTCCAATCCTGTGTAATAGATCATTTTTGGAACTCAGTGCTTAACATAAAGAATAGTCTAAATGAATCACTCATATAGGACAAGAGAGCTAAGAAAACTGGAAGAGGATGGGTAATAAAATCTGCTCTAATGACACAACATTAAATTTAAACACAGCTTATTCTAACAAGTACATAAATAAGCCTTTTCTCAAATACTTTTCAAATACTTGCTGCTGACCTGTAACCTTATTTTCCATTTCACCTGTTACCAGTCTTTTACCACAGAGTTATTCTTTCCAGTTATTTCATATATACAAGATTTTTAGTGCTAACAGAATAATGACTTTTGATGATACTTGCTGTAGTTCTTAATTTAATTTTGTCATATTCTTCTAATTAAAATGGAACTCAGACCAGCTCTTACAGGGCATTTGGTCTTTGCTTTTATCTACTAATGACTTATTGAAAGAATTTGAGGAACTAAAAATGAGCAAATCTCATCGCTTGTTCTGGATTTTCATACCTTTTTTTCGTTTGGATTAATTTGGTACTGAGAGGATGTGGCTACTCCATGTAGAGATTAAGCTGTTGCACGAAATAGTGTGAGTTTCCAGACCTGTAGGAAGCCAAAGACTTCCCTTAGAACTTTTTCACATGGCAAATGTGGTGGTTTTCTGTAGGGAGGAACATGCAGCTCTGCATTTCTGGGAGAAATATTGAATCTGATTAACCAAAAATAAATGAAATATCTGATACAGTTTCCTATTAAGTTATTGCCTAAATTCTACAGGCTTAGAATTTTTACTTGCCCCAAAAGGGAAGGGGGCGGGGGGAAGGGAATAGTCAAAGGCTAAAAAGTTTAAATGTGTTTTAGATCTCTGGGCAGGAGATAACTTTGGGGTACAGCCAACAGAATCTTCAATTAGATCCCTATCTGAAACACATCATCAGTGTGGCTCTAGTGGCACTGAAGCAGAAACCCCTGTTGAGGATCCGGCTTTTGGAGAGTCCACAATAACCGTATTGGGATGCTGATGCTGTCTGTGTGTTTGCCACAGGGGTGCTGGGCTGGCTGGGCTGCACCCCAGGGCTGGCTGGGCTGTGGTCTGGAAGGAGACTTGAGGCTGAGGATCACCGGGAGTAAATGAGGATCCTGGGATGGCAGTCATCAAGTGTGTTTACACAGAACATCAGAACACTTTGAGTCATGTTCTGAGCAACTTGCTTTCCTTAGGAAATTGATAGAGAGCAACTGAGGAAGTTTGAAGGTACCTTAGCACAGCTACAACAAGCTCAGGACTTTCATATGCCCCCAGATGATGATCCCAGAATGAATGGACTGATACAGGCAGGCTGTGCCTCGTGTCATTGCAGTAAAATGATGTCCAAGAAGTGAATGAGACCCCTCTGTTGGAAATGCCAGTTTGCTATGCAGCTGTGCCTGTAGGAGAAATTTCTGGTTTGTGGTTCCTCCTGGAGCTTGTCTGCAGAGTGTCCTGATGGACAGAGCTAGGCCAGCACAAATCCTAGTATGGTCTTGGCATAGACACATTTGCACAGTGAGGAAAACTCTTATCTACTCTAAAGCCCTTTTCTCTCCCTAGCTAGAAAGCACTAGAACAGTGACTACTTGTGCCAGGTTACTGTATGACCCAAAATGTTATGGAAACATAGGGGACCTGTGGTTTGTATTGAATCTGATCAAATTCCCTTTTTTGTCACCCCCCTCTGTGGTCTCTTAGCACAGTGCAGAGCAGTGTGTGTGTCTCCAAGGAGTTTTTGTGCCTTGAATGGAGAAATGAACTATTCAGAATACTTTTATCAGCCCTGCACCAGCTAAGAAGCCCTTTTGCCTAATAGATGATGAGGATTATTTTTTTTTTGTTTTCCCTTTTCTACTCGAGGTAGGAATAATGTCTAACGTTGTAGCCTCTAAGGAAATGCACATTCCTCATGTTCACCACCTTCATCCCACCTCTATGAGTTATGCTACTATTTGTCACTGGCATTTTCCAGAGTGATGAGGTGCTTTGTTAGTGAACTGACACTTAGCAGTTCCTGTCACTATAAGTTTTACACTGGACAGCTTGAGAGTACTTTTTGTTTTTTCTCTACAGCCCAAGTCTGGAGGTTTTTCACCTGCATTTATATAGAAAACACGTTTGTTTACTTGCATACCCAAATGAGCAGTTTATGTATACATAAAGAGTTAAGAAACCCTTGATATTTCTAAGGCAGGCTTTTCACTGGGATAGTAAATATCTAAGTTTCCTCATCTCCTACTTCTGTGACATACAAACCACTCTCATCTGCCTCATCTGTGGCCCTGTTTGTGGCATTGCAGGCACTGTGCCTGTGTTTGGAGAGTTGCACCTCATTCTTTGGGTGTACAATACTATGTGTTTGCCTGTTCTATTGCTTCAAAGTTAGACAAGGGATAACAATAAAAGGACCATACCATGCTCTGAACTCCCTCAGTTCAAATTTGATGCCTGTCAGGAATATTTAAAGAGTGAGGTCAATTGGAAATCATGTCTATTCCAAAACCTATTTTATTTTCACCCAAAGGATTTCTGATTCAGGAAGCATTAATCTCCTATTTCATCATGAATTATATTCCTTCTTGAAGAAAAATACCGTTTAATTAACTGATATATATTTCACAGAATGGATTAATTCAGCACCTTCAAAGCATAATTAATACAAATACCTAGGAAAGGGCAAACTCTGCTGCAGTCACCAGTGCTGATAATTGTTTTTGTAAAGACAAAGGATTTTCTGGCTTGCCTGAAGCATCAAATTCAGGAAAGTCTAAACACGCAGGTTACATCTAAATTCTTTTCTAATACAGTGCATTTCATTTACAGTTTTCTTGGAATTGCTTTCTTGTTTCCAATGTTTTGATGTTTTGGAATGCAATGATTCAGTTTAGGCATGAAGGATGCTGTTTATGTTGCTTACATTGGCTCTTACTGCAAGCTGGCCCTGCAATTCCTCCTCTTCTGTCAGTGGAGAGAGACATGCACTTCTAAAAGCCTAAAAGCTCTAAGAGTATAGGATACAGGGTATGAAGAGACGTGGGAATAGACTCTCCAGTGTCTGGAGATAACTGCACAGGGCCTAGCTTGTAATCTTAGACAGTGTGGAGGTGCCTTCCACTGAAATCCTGGGGGGAGGGCCCCTGCAGGGTGAGGGTCTGTCCCTGTCCCTGTCCCCATGTCCCGTGTGCCCCATACCTGTTCCTGATTGTTGGTTTGGGGTGCCCGGGGCCCGGGGGAGAGAGAGCAGGGTCCCATGGCTGGGGTCTGCCTGGGAACTCCCCCCATGTGGGCTGGAGGAATAAAATAATCCCTGAACATCTACAGAAATATCGCTTCATCTTTCCTTCCAAGTCCATCGCTGTCTTACATATGTTGTTGTAAGGACTCCCCACACTACAATGGAGTTGAAGCAGTCAAAGCAGGAGTGCTACATGTGAGTACAAAGTGCTTGAGACAGAACTAAAAATGCTGTGGTTGATGCAGATTCGTAATTTCCACACATTTAGGTCCTCCCTCAGTGTATATCTGCTCTGTTGACAGAAGCAGGCTAAGAGTTAGAGCCAGGCTGAGCTGCAGTTCTGGCTGCAGGCTGCTCTCAGTGGCAGGAGGGAGGGTGAAATAGGTAAATGATGCTCCTTGACCTCAGCAGGATGCCGTGAGAACTGCTAGTCTGACAATGCCCATAGTGAAAAGTATGCACTGAAGTGGATGGAAAAAGTTGAAAAGCTCAGTGATACATGTTAATTCCAAGTCATTTCTGAATTTGTCTTGAAAAGCTCTATTCAATAAAAGCCCAGTTTTCTGTCTCTGACTTTCCAACATGAACTTTCTTGGTGTTCAAACAGTTCACTAAACAAGGGGATGGAACATGTTAGCTCTGAGTTCATTCACTGATGTTATAATTGCCTTTTATTGTCCTGTTAATAACGTGGATCTGCAGCACATGATGCACACAGTTATGAAGTATTCATTCTGCACCCTGATGGCCCCAAAGATGGAGGTGGAGTGTGTATTGTGATATGTGTTAGACATAATCAGTGTGAAGATATAAAAAATGCATTAGTCAGGCATGCAAAAATCAAGAGTTTCGGGTGATAAACAGAAGATTTTTATTTAAAAATATTGAATTTCGTATGGTTCTTCATGTCTCTTTTGGTTTTGGTTTTTGGCTTTTGAGATATAACTGCTTCAACCAGGAACATTTGTTTGTTTTTATTTACAGAAGTTCTCTTTTCATGCAATCACAGACTTCAAGGAGGTGAGACTTTGAACCCCACCACTGATGCTGTGAAATAAAACTTGCTGTACAGACTGTTAGATAAGATTTAGACCAGTTTTACTGTTAGAGCTCTTAGTGGGTATAACCAATGAAATCCTGTAATTATTTTGTTTTGTTAGAGTTTCAGTCCATCTTAGACCATATTTTTTAGTTAAACTTATCACCTAAAAGAATAATTAAATTTGACCAATGTGTAGATGTAGCTTTGATTGCAATGAGTAAGGTATAAAAAGGTCATTGGTGGGTGATAGAAAAGCTTACCTTTGATTCAGGAACATAAGCAAGTGGTGACAAGTGTCCATATTGCACAAGCACTCCCAGAACTTCTTTCCTCATTTAGTTCTTCCAGTTTATTTGGCTGTTGTCTGCTTTTAAGACCAATGTTGAATAGAGCTTTATATTCTTGTTTATCATTGTCTCTGCATTTGCAACTTTTTAGAAAAAGAGATTTGCCAATTACCTGTTTGCATTTTCTTTTATTCTGTGCAGGGAAATAATGCTTACATTAAGGTTGTTTTGTAACTGATAGACTCCCAATTTATTAGTTGCTGTTACCAAATATGTATATTAGGAATAAAAATGATAGTGTTCCTGTAGGAACATTGATTGAATACCTAACAGAAAGGAAGGACTCCTGTGTGCTACTGAATATAAGCCTGAATGTTCAAGTGACACAGAAGCAGAACAGTGGATTTCCACAGCACCCATTCCCAGTCTCATACAGGAGAATCCTTCAGGGGGCTGTGAGGACAAAACACTGCAGTGCCTGAAGCCTCACTTGAGATCAGAGTTACCCACTAAAAGAAGACTTACACTGTCTTTAATTTGTAGAATAAATCATTTAAAAGTCCTCTAGTCAGATGGGCATGCATCTTTTAAAATTAATTTGTTTTGATGAATTAAAGTTTTAAAAAATAATTATTGACTGTATACAGATGGCACTGTAAAATAGTAAAACTTTTAAAAAGTGCAGACCTAGCTGAGCTATGAAACTAAAAACTACCTTGTAACAGACCCAGATAACTGCTCATTTACAGTGTATTCCATAAACTTTCCAAACACAACTTTCATATGATATTTTATCATAATGTGTTAAACATACACAGTCCAATCTTCATCAGTCCTCTGCTAATACTCATAACTCATAAATGTTGATTTATTTTCAGTAAGAAACATGTGGTTGGTCCAGATGTTCAAACAAAATTACTCCCAACAGGCTGACAAAGTAGGTTAATTCAAGAATGGATAGGTCTAAATTTGTGTAGAACAAAATTTGCCATAATTAAAAATAGGGATGAAGTATAAGAAAGGCAGAGAAATGTAAAAAAAAAAATTGGAAAAATTATTTTATTTCTAACTTTTAAGTGTGAGAAACATATTATGTGGCTTCTCTATGTTATAGACATTAAAAAATATATAATTCATTTAATGAAACTGATAAAGAAACAAAATATATTTGTAATATCAATAGTCAACTAAATTCTACCCTTTTTTGCTTCATTCAGAAAGGAAAGTTGGGATTTATCTAATTGTCATTAAATGATGTTTAATTGTTGGGTTAATGTTATTTGTAGTTGTTGTATTTTGTTTAACTTCTTATCTTTGCTGTCAACAGTGACTAGCTCTAACACCAAGCAGTTTAATCTAGCATCTTTATTTAATTATTTAAAAACCTGTTATATAATCTCTTTACCTAGCAGCCACAGATCAGGGATGGCTTGTGTGTAGAAAGGTTTCTTGCTGCAAAGTTTCATCTGCATTTTTTCTTAAAGCTGTCGAGGCAAACCTGGAGAAAAGGAGGATCTTTCCTGTTACAAAGAGTGGGGTTTGATATTGCCTGATTATTTATTCATTCCTTGAGTGATATTGTTTTGAGACCAGCATTTTCTGCTGGCAGCTCTGGGCTGCAGCATTTTCTTTCTCAGAGCTAATGTATTTTGTTACGAAGTATCCCACTAAAAAATAATCTTAATTTTTGTGGATCCACATTTGGTATTCTCAAACTGACATCACAAGATGTTAATAGTGATTGGCTATTTAAGTTCTGGTTTAAGTGATTGGTTTAAGTGATTGGTTATATAAGTTCTCCTCTATTCTGTGACACCAATATTCTAATATGGGAGATATCACTCACTTTGTGAGGGGAGTTTCTTGTCCCATTGAAATCAAGAAGAAATTTTATGCTCAGCATGTTTCAGGAGTTGGTAATACATACAGCAAATACTTTGATTATTTATAAATAAGAGGTTGCAATAGAAATGAGCTCAAATTTTCTTTGCATTATATGCATTATATTCTTTCCTTGTCCATATGTACAATGTGGTGAGTAGTAGCTCATATACACTATGATGTAATATTTTTTTCATAGAGACAGAGGATTTGAACAAAATATAACTCCCTATTGAAGACTTTTTTTTCTACACCTCATATGTGAGATGTTAGAACAACTTTCAGTTATAGATCGAGCATGCCCACAATGTTAGCATCTTTTGTTTGCTTTCATGAGACACTTCTGGGCATCAAGATCTGTTTTCTTCTTATGGGAAATTCATTAAAAAGTTGTCCAAGTTTCCCTTAGTTTCAGTAAGCAAACAAACAAATTGGTGAAGACAAGGTAATAATTATCTGCAGCTTTGAACTGAAGCAGATCTTCAGGTGCAGCCATGCCAGTTAGACTGCTTTGTGAATGGAGAGGGAGCAGAGTGCTCTGGTCTGTGCAGCTGGGGAGTGCTGCCTGCAAACAGCCTGTGCACATAACCAATTTCTTCCCTGTCACTTTTCATTAGCATCCTTTGTACATCCTCTTGTCCTTCATACCAAGTTTATGACCGGGTACCTCTAACCCTTACACTGTCCCGATGGCATCCTTTGTTAGAAAACAAGGTCACACTAAATGTCCCATTCACACATCGTTTAAGTGCAATAGAGCTTCTCCTGGGTTTAGCATTTAGTTAAAATTTAAGAAGAGAGAGTGAGCTATTCGCTGGCAGGCTCGAATGAGCATTATGAGCAGACAAGTGCTTATTTGCACCTTGACAGGTGCACACACACACCTGTAGGTTTCTTCAATGTAATTTTTAGCCTAAGCCTCATTTTCATTTTGATATGTTTTAAGCAGATGTAAAAGTACAGAGTTCCTCTTGCAAGCTGCAAATGTTAAAGGTCAATACAGAAAGTCAAGCCATTTTCAACAGCTGGTGATCTTAGGAATTGCTGATGACATTTTACAGTAGTGGAGTAGTAAGGGATTCAGTAATTCTTTTTCATTGTTCTTCTGAAAGGCAAGTCTTTCATATTGCAGGATAGTCCCAAATTATTATCAGAGTATAATTCTAGAGGGGAAAAGAAAAGGTAGGAGGAACATGATAAATGTATCATTTTTAAAGTAAATGAGAAGGATTTGATTTTTTTAAAAAAAAATATGAGAGAGTTTAGAGAGGATGAGTTTGGATTAACCAAGACAGGAAGTCAAGGAAATAAAGCCTAACTGAAATATTTTACTTGTAAGCTATTTTAAGTATAAATAGTTTTAATTTCAAATAAGACTCTGTACACCTGTAGTTTGGGAAAGGTAAATGGAAAAGATGATAAAGGTGACATTTTTGCTTTGATAAAGGAAATACATCTGGCATTTGCAATTAAGAATATTATCTTCTAGAGAATGTTGAAGTGCTCTTAAAAGCCAAAGTAGTGGTTGTATTTATGTATAATGGTTTTATCTCATTCAGGCCCATGAAATTGTGAACTTGGGATGCAGTAACATCTGCTCTCATTACCCTACAGCTCTGCAGACCTCTCTGTCATGCTGTTCACATAAACACTGCTATGGAGCAGTGCATGGCTCTGCTTTGGGAATAGATCTGAGGGAATAGGTGCAATGGCCAGGCAGTCCCAGTCCCACTCCATCCTGCTGGGAATGGCTGCAGCCAGCTGTGGCAGTGTGTGGAAGAGCAGAGAAGGGCACACAAACAATACTGTTGTGTATGAGGTCTGTGTGCTGCTGAGAAGAGTTCAAGTTTAAATGTACAAGTGTCTGATGATAAGAAAAAGTGATTTTTAACATTCCAAATCTTCTAAATACAGGCATACCTATGTGTACAATTTAAATTGCAGAACACAATAGAATCTAAGTGCATATATTTCATTGCTTAGCTAAATATTTGGGATGATGCTTTCTTCGGATAGAATAACCTGTCAGAGAAGGCATGTAAACACCTAGTATTTACAGTAATTATTCACTATGCATTTGGTAACCTCAGATGTACTCAGAAGCAACCACTTCAAGCCACGGTTCCATTTTTCCTTGCTCGGTTCCTCTGTTGGAGTGTGTTGGGGGGGTGCACTGACAGGTCCGTGCCGAGGATGTCTGATCACAGACACTGCAATGTACCTGCACACCAACACTTGAAGAAGGTGGCAGCCTTCTTGCCTGGCTGCTGGGGGTGTTTGTATGGTTTTAGTAATGACTAGAAACCACAAGTACGTAAAAAATTGTACCTGCAGTATCCATGGGTCATATGATTGAAAGGACAAAGTACTTTCAAAACTTAAATCTGAGTTACTGGGAAAAAGAAGCTGTCAAAATGGGAGAAATAAGTTTGTCACGTATGCCACAAAATCTTTGAATTCTGAATGCTGTAGCTGGGCCTGTCTTGTTCTAGGTGTCTGTTGGATCTCTGGAGGACATTTCATTAGAAGAGCTGCCCACATTTTGTCTCTGCATGTTCACTTTTGTGTTTTTCACTGGGAAAAATTAATGTGTGCAGATCTTGGTGAACTGTACTTCAATGCAAAATTCTGTGCCTTGTAATGAAAGAAATTAAGGATATACAGGGTCCTGACAGATGTGCATCATAAATACATTTTGTCTATGAAATCTGCTCTCAGTGTGTCCATTGGTTATACAAAGTCTGAGTGACTTTGATTTACAATGCAATTCTAGCTTTTCTCAAGGGAGAGTGAGAAGAATGGCGCCAAGAATACCACATGCTAACCAAAAGAGTAATTTCATTTACCAGTCTGTTCATCACAACTGTCATTTTCTTCACAATTAAAATCTGATTGCTGAAAAACAAGCAGCTTCTGAAGATCAGCAATACTGCACTTTCCTAGATTGTGTCATTCAGTATAAAAGTCAGTTTAAATGTCTGCCCTGAGTTATGATTTGTTTAAGAGAATGCTACTCCTGGCTTCTGTGATTTAATGTGGTTAGCCTTTCAGAAAATGAAAGCTATATTTTAATAGCTCAAAAACATGATGTGTGGTGTGTGGGACATACACAGTGTAATTATGGAACTAATGAGGGGTGGCTTACCAATGTGATTGGTGAAGATCTGCTCCAGTAGCTCCTGTTAATGAACTGTCTGTCTATGCCAATGCTAAGCTTGGAAGGGTTTATATACTGGATGGTTGGGTAGATTGGAATGAGAATCTTGTCATGATCCCATAAATGAACTAGATTTTATGGCAGTTATGCCTGCCTTCAAAACTAACTTGACTGAAAATCTATCTACCAATTCTTCCTCGAACGTTAGAGCCCATTTCCCATTACCTCGTGGTAACTCAGTATTAACACAAGTAAAGCCTCAGCTGTGCCAGAGGAGCCAAGAGCAGAGCCCCGTTCCTGCCCAGGACTGTGCCCTGGCACAGGGGAGCTGCTGATGGACCTGCAGGCCACAGGAACAGAAGTGGGGCAAGCCAGAGGTCCAGTTCTGCTGTGTCTGTGCAGAAGTTTCCAGGGAACACAGAGGCTCTGATCACTTGGCTTTGGGGGAACTTGACTGTAATTTCTTTCTAACTCCAGCGGTTGGTCGTTCTGCTTTCTCCTCTCACACTACTGCAGCCCTACTGATCTCTCTAGCTCCAGGTTAGCTGTTAGCAGCTATTAGATATTTCACCTATTTTCACCTACTACAGTTATAGGCCCCTGATTATCATTTACAACTTCAAACATCACTAATGATTATCCAGGTCCAGTGTGTGCCTTGGCAAACAGAATGCAAATTTTATGGTGAAAATAATGTAGCAGACTGCATAATGTATGAAAAATTTAGGAACATTAAAACAAATGGATTTTATATACAAACTAATATGAAATAAAACTGTAATCTTTAAGTAGTTTTTAAGCCATTATGTTGGTTTTGAATACATCTTCATTGTGGTATCCTAAAGTGTCTTAGCAATGAATGTGCTGGGAATTTCTGTTCTGATGGTCCTGAAGGGAAGATTCTCACCTGAAGGTTCTTTCATCTGTTGGGCACAGCTGGCTCTTTCACCACAGTGAATGACATGGGAAGTAACTTAAGTAGGTGGGATAAAGCCATGCCTTGATAGTTTCTTAGACATCAACAGTAAATGACTACAAAACTGAACTCATCAACTTTAGCTTCACAACTGTGAGAGTTTAAATGCAGTAATTACTGTTTTGTTAAATGAAGGCCTTAAGAGGATTTATTTCTCTTGTGAAGTCTCAATTTTGTGATAAATATTAATACATTTGACTTAAAGGGTAAATAAATGAAAGAATTTGGAATTCTAATCTGAAGATATACTAGTTTTAAGGAAAATCAAAAAGCAATTGGATTGCAAGAAACATTCTAGTTACTCACTAATGCAACTACATGCAATATTCTTCTTTCCCTACTGAAAGAGATGTATGTTACTCATTAAGTAAGAACCTTTCTTATCACTGAGGGGAATAATGTCCACTGAAACTTAAAGACTGGTTAATTTGCTTACCTTAGTTGGATTTTATCTGGGGTCCTTTTTATTTTTGCATTTGTGATCCATCAAAATTTGCAGGTTTCTTTTGTTATTTTGAGTCAGTTTAAAAAATGTGGCTGGAGTCAAGACACTGGAAATAATCAAATACTGACAACAAAAACCCTACTGTAATTGAAAATTAATGGATAGATACCATATATTGGTGTTTCTTCTACAGGGGAAAAGGATAAGGTACTTGAATGGTTATCTCATGTTCTGGATGCTCCATTCCAAGCCAGAATTGAGAAGTGCTGGCAAAGGAGAGCACGGGTGGTTCAGGTGCCAACCCTGACCCAGCATCTCCCTCTCCATGGGCCCAGGTTCTGATCAAGGCACAGCTCTCCCCCCACTGCTGTACCCTGTTAGGTGTGCAGGGGGGTTGGTTCTCTCTCTGGTGTCTCCTTCCTGTGCAGACTGTCAGAGCAAAGCCCACCCCTCACATTACACCTCCTAATCCCTTGCATTTCAGGCTCTTTGTAAGAGAGGTAATGTATAGGTTTATTTTTTAAAACTTTTTAGATATAAGTGGATTTCAAGTATATAGAACTTTCTTAAGAAGAAAAGATTAATGAAAATACTTTTGAATGCATTTTTCTCATTTGGTCTTACTTCACCCAAAAGTGAAAAAATTTGAGGAATTTTTCTACATGAAAAATAATTTATTGCTAGGTTATGCTCCTTCCCTATGGTGCTTTACTCTAGCCCTCTTCCTAGGCTGGTTGTCCCCCACCTGATTTTGTCTTCTTGGCACTTCTGTCATGCTTCTAAACCTGAGGCTTTGGCTTTCTGCTGCTTGGGTGATTTGCAGTTGCTGATGTTATGCATTACAAAACAGGCAGCTGTGCTCAGGGAGGCTTCTCCATCCTCAAGTGTCGCTGACTCTATTCCCTGTGCACCCCTTCCACATCTTTTGGAGGTTGTTGTCCCCCTGCCCTTTCTGCAGGAGTCCCAGTCTGACTGAGGTGACTGTCTTACTGAGACAGGTGAGGGACTGAGTTTTCAAAAGCCGTGGCCTGAGAGAGGCCAAGCCAACCAGCAGGTTTTTCATACATGGCATTTGCTGTTATTTCAGGGGAAAAAAAACCCCAAACCATCCAAAGCTGATTATATTTTTCCTCGAAGGTAGCAGTCATTACCATTGAAATGAGGTGAATGACTCATGCCATGAAGTGTTATTTGAGAGGGTCCTCTCCTCTGGACTGTGCTGCACAAGGGCTGTGAGGCAGCACTGCTGGGGATGCCTCTGAAAGCATTCCCAGTTTAAACCAGGCTTGCTCAGCTCCTTCTTGGCTTGCACGCTGTTTTACCAGCAGCTCTTGCAGCACAGCAAAAGCAGCATGTGAAACTGAGGTGATTTACACAAAGATACTCATCCAGGGGCTCTTAGTTGAAGCAATATGCATATGGAATATGCATCTGGGCAAATATGATCATGTTCTGCCATATTTAATAGAGAGAATGGTATAGTCATTTTAATAAGAGTTTTACTTTATTTTCTGCAGATGGGAACAAGGAAACTGGTGAAGCTTAATTGCTCTAAAATAGGGAATATGGACACATATAAATTGCCAGACACAGTTCACTATAAATAGTTTACTTGTCTAACTTGATATTTACATTTTTTTAGGTTTTTTTACCTTGTATCTTTGCTCCATTCTCTCGATGAGATAATACTGTTCTGCCTCTGAGCAGATGAGCTAACCTGTGGTCCTTGTAACAAAGTGATAAAAAGATTTATCTTTCTAAAAAATGAGTATAAATGAATGCGGCTCATAATTTTAATCATGGGTCAGGTCATCAGATCTGCCATATTTGGCGCAGTCATATGCCACTTAAACCTAAATGGTTCCTCTGTGAATTAATAAGTGTACTTGCTAATTGGTATGAAGGCAAAAATCTGTTGAATGTTCTTATCCAATCACATGAATTTGTATCTTGAAATACTGTTTGATTTTTGACAGTGACTGATTTGATTGCCCTGGTTTCATAAATCACAGGGAGAGTTAAACATTTTTGGGAGTTTGGCTGGCATAGGTTTTTTTCTAGAATGGCAGATGAGCAAAAGACCCAATATCATGTCCTCTTTTTGCTTTACTGCACTGTTGAAGTAGCACCAAAATATTTTCAGACTCTATTCAGAATTTAGCTTACTGGGGCCTTCAGGAATTCCCTGAGAAATTTTTACTCTAATGGCCTTTCATTGCAGAGAATTCTGCACCAGGTATGCCATGAATGAGCACAAGCAGTCTTTTTATTACCCTGATTGTTCTCCCTGACTGTTCAGACTGGTTGTAGCTGTAGTGTGTCCCTGGCCTTGAAATTGATGGCTTACTGAAGACAAAAGCCATGTAACATAGATGACTATTTTCTTGCAATTAAATTCAAACTGTTAATGATACATGGAGTCCAATTCAACATAATGTTTAAGACTAATTTCACATGTGCTTAAGCCTTGGCATAAAATCAGGCCCATGCTTAAATGCTTTCCTTAATTAAAGCTTTATATTAGGACTTGCAAAATACTTTTACCACTTTTCTTTGGCTTTATGAGCTTTTTTTTTTTCAGTTTGGCACAGAGTAAGGTTAAAATATTGCAAATGAAGTAAAATAGTTGGAAATGGGGACACCAGGCTGGCAAGCACACATTCATTAAAAACAGATTAGCTATAAACAGACTCTGATAATCCTGCAATCAAGTCTTGATACACAAACTCATGGAAATGCTAAACATGTGCTGTAAATAAATAGATGATTAATTTCCTTTATTCTAATACGTGTGCTTTAGTAAGAAATTAGAGTTCCTCTAAAAGATCATTTTCTTATTATCTAATGATTGTACCTCCTTTGCAGCTGCAGAGTCTGTAGGAAATAAGGAGATAATTAATAGTCTGGAGATAGAGCTGGTCCCCTGAGAAATGGAACCTCACATCACAGTCTCAGGTCTGTTAGCAAATGCTGCAGCAATTGGCAGCTATTGAAGCTGAGGAAGAGAACATTCCTTTGGTCCCCTTTACTCCTGAAATCTTTCTGGAGGAATAATGGCAACACATGAGACAAGTAGGGATGTATATACAGCAAGGATTGATACATCATGCCACAATGGGATTTTTTAGCTTCCTTCTTAATAAATTTGATTAAGTTTCTCTAGAAGTATCTAGGGTGGATGGAAAATGGGGCGGAGTGTTTTGAAAAGATTCATTACTGGGGATTATGCTTAATGAAACACATCCTGAGCGTGAGGCCATGTGGCTGGTGTGCTTAATACATACAAATTAAATCTTCTCCTGGAAATATAGTAATAAAAACCAATGAATTAAACATCAGGACCAAGAAATGTTTGCTTATTAATACAAAGTAACACTGTTTAGAGAATTTCAATTTACTGAATACAAATGTTGCCTGTAAAATAATTAGAAAAAAATTAGCATCCAACAGAATATTAAATGTATTAAATATCAAAGTTTAATAAAGATTTAAAGCCCCAGTAAAAGTTAGGTAAAAGGATTAGTGGAGGGAAATGCTAGACAGTTTTATGGTATTTTATGCAGCTAAACTCTGGAAAAAGAAATTTTTTAAAATCAGTGTTCTAAAATTACATATTAAGGGAAAGAAAGCATCACTCTTTAGCTGTTATATATTTATACGCTTGACTTTTAATTTTTTACAAAGGCCTCATGAATCATATTCTCAGTGGGAACTCTGGAAAGTCAGAGAGCTACAGGCAACACTCTTGGAGTTCAGTAGCAAATCTGAAGAGTAGAATGCATGGGAAGAGGGGATTGTTGGGAGTACCCACCACACAGCCCTGCTGCCTTCGCACCGAGAGCTGCACAGACCGTACCAGGGCAGCTGCAGCACCCACTGCTATGGCAGATGTTATTGATAAAACTGTGCTAGGAAATGCACTGTTACTTTTATCAGAAGTAAGCCTAGAGCCCTGGATCTCATCTGAATTGCTTGTGTCCTGCCCTGCACAGGGTGCTGATGCAATGGCCAGGGTTCCTGTTCAGAGGTTGGGTGTTACCTGTTGTGTGTCTGCAGTCAGTGTGCTGGGGAGCTCCTCAGAGGGAGCACCTGGTATTTCACTTCAAATGGGAGAAAGGGTGAGAATGCATCACACCTCTGTTTGCTCCTGCTTCCTCTTAGAGGATCTTCCATTGCTGCCTCCTCATTATCTCTGACTAATGGCATTGTACCTAATCTTCTTTTCTCTGTGAACATGTTCCTTTCTGTACCATGGCCAGTACAGGTGGTTGTGGCATGGCAGGCACACGGGGCTGTAGAGCAGCTCCTGGGCTGTCTGTGCCAATGCTGGGTCACTGGAAGTCCTTACACCACGTTTTTATTGCCCTTAGTACCTGAACTGACTGGTGCTGGTTACTCCTGCACTGCTGGCATTTTTCTGTTTGCCACATGGACCTTAAGAGTAAATTCTGAAAGACTTCTTGCTTTTGGCCCCTCAGAGAAGTGATGTGACAAATCTTTTCAGCTGACATGTCTCACTTGTCTTTGGCTGAGTTTAGGGAAATTCAAAATAGCAATATCTATATGTTCTTGAATACGTGAGCAGTTGGAGGATGGACCTTTTGTTATAATTTTTTATTAAGGATGCATAATGTTGCTTTTTCTCCTAGATCTTTCACAGACTTGGAAGTCAAAAATGTGGGTCTGACCAAGTCTTGATTGTCCCTGAAGGCAAAAGCTGGGGAAGTGTTATAATAGTCACTGGAAAATGTAATCACTATCTCTGGATTGCTGGCATAGTGTTGTTACAGAAGTGATTAGTAAAATTGTAACAAGGCAGGAGGCATTGCAAGGAAGAACAGAAATGTAATTCTTGACAGAAAGGCATAGAAATAAAACCAGAGATTAAACAGTGATTGGGAAGAGGACTCTGAGGACAAAGAAGTATCAGAATATTAAGTCTAGCATGAGAAGAGTAGCAGGAAGCCAGAATGTGGAGAAGAGAGGTGTGAAGTACAGAATTATTTGCTACAGAAGGACAAAGAACTCAGTATATTAAAAATGCTGCTACAAAGCATCCTCTGAGCAATGTTCCATCTACTTTTATAAAATTTTAATTTTTCTTTTTTTAATCTTGAAAGCACTGTAACTTTTGGAGTTAATATGGCACATAAGTATAGAAGTTCATGATCTAAAAATCCACAACCTTTCTAACTTTTCAGCCCTTAGAATCTTTAATCAGCATTTACCAGTAAGTAAAGCTAATTTTGTCCCCTTAATAGAATGAATGCTATAATAAAGTTCCTTGGGGAGGTAGTTACTAAAAGTCAAAGCTGTAGCAGCAAAACTCAAATAGAAAGAATTAATTTCGACTCAGTCAGGACAGTGCCATAGTATGAACTGTGTATCTTGGCAAGATTTTGTGGATGGGAATAGGTAGCAAGAAATTTGCCCTAAATCAGCACTGCCAGCTCTGAAAAGTCCCCAGACAAGGGTTTAGGAAAATGAGAATGTGTTGCTGGCAGGAACACTCATCAAAATGGAATTAAGGTGCATTGTTATAAGAATAGAAAATGAGCTCGTGAAAGAAGCACCCCTGGAGTTTCACCCCTTTGCTGTGCTGTTTACAGACACAGGGAAGCAGCAAATGAAGCTCCAAAAGTTGTCCAGGTGCCAACTCTATTATTTTCTAACTATGTCTGACATAGCAGCCTTTTGATTAAACCTCCCATATCAGGTCCCAAATACTTGCATTAAATCTTTGTTTCTATCCCTATTTCCCAGACCTATCTCCTCATTGTTCACTTTGGAAACAGCAGCTTTTTGAGCAAGTAATTATGAAGTCAGGAAAAGTGTTTGGAGTCCACTTTTCTAAAAAGTCAAAATACTCTGGCCTCACACTATTGAAGAATAAATTGTTTAAATTGTAAATTTATGTTAATATAATTTTTTTAGTACCTGTCATTAGCACAATTGTACTAGAAGATAGACATTACTTATGACCACTTCTTATTAAGATTTTTTATGCATTTAAAGGTTAAAAAAAAATGTTTTGCTGTTTTTTGTCATAATTAATAACATTTATGCTACAAGGATGAATTTTTATACTGGAAGAAAATGGAACTTTGAAAATATGTTCAGAAGACTGACTCAGGATATTCCCTGTGTTCATTAGCATTCTTGATTTAACTGTCTTAGGAGAGCTAAATATATGGGCTGCATAAATAAATAAATGCATGTTGTAGAGTTGATACACAGTCACTTTGTACTTGTTTCTCTCACTGGGCTTAAACACCCTGAAGTCATCAGAAAGAATTCAAATTTACATACCCCAGCTAGGTAGCCCAATTTTCTTGAAATATTCCTGAAAGGATTCTGTTCACTCTCTTTTCTGACCTGGATTCTTTGCATTGTTGTGAAAGGAAATGAGTGGTCTGAAAAAGAGGGGTTTTATTTGCCTTTTGTACATTGTCTCTATTAAGCTTAATACCCTAAATGCCCACCAGCTTTTTCACTGGTGAAATTAATGTAAGGTTTAGTGACACACAACTCTTGTTTTCTTTGCTGTGCAGGAGGATGGGAGTGCAAAACACAAACATCAGTCTTTTAATTTGTTTTGCTGCAAGTGTGGCCCCATTGCAGAGGGTGAAGCAGCTGGGACTGCTTCATTTCACTCTCCCCCTTTCTCCAGAGCATCTCCAGCCTCTGGGATCTGAGAATGCTGGCAGGGTACAAAGCTAATTTTCTCACCATTTTGCTACATTTCTGTTTCCAAAGTGTGTAAGGGGTTGCATATGTCAGACTGAAGTTGTCTGCCAGGGACAGAGTGAGTTCTGTGTATTTGTGTGTGTGTGTGCATGTTCCATTTATTCCTCCCCTTCCATACACAGGACTGGGAGCAAAAAGGAAGAAATTTGTCTGGTTTTAAAGGCTGACAAAGATAATTCAGGGTTATATTTCAGGCTAGCAAAATTTAGGATTCTCTTGCTCTGATTCCCACACTGATCCCTGAAGTTATAATTACTGAGTTTCTAGCACAGGGGTGGTACTTTCATTTCCCAGCCTGCCAGAGGCTGGCCCTGTAACTGTGGCTGAAACAGGTAAATGAGATAAATGCAGTTCCATGCTGTCAGTGATTTTTTTTTTCTTTTCAAATGTTCCAGTTGATGAACACATGTAACTTCTATTGTGATTTCCCCATTTCACAGTGTTTCAGAAATGGTAATTTTTGCAACATTCACCACTACTTTGAACTCGTTTGTGAGAGTTATTTTGTCAGCCCTAATAATATCAGAAAGACTAATAAGCTGTGTTTTCTAGGTGTTTTTGCAAAATAAATGGGAGATCTGAGTATAAAGCAAGAGGAGGTGAAGAAACTTCAAAGGACAGAAGTGAAGTGATCATTATCACACTTCCTTTGAAACTGTGGAGTTTAAAGTTGAAGCCAGATTCAAACAACCTAAAATACTCTTAGGGCAATAGAAGTTATTGTGCTTCACAAAATCATGCTCTGTGATGTATCTTCTTTGAATTACCTTAAAGGTTAGCAGCGACTTGTTGTGTCCACCCTTCTTGAACAGGAAAATGCCGATCTACTGAAAATATTAATTATCCTTAATGAAAGATGCAGAGCTAGTGAAAATATTAATTAACCTTTGAAAAAAATGGTTTTGTGCCATCTTGCTAACACCTTTTTTTTTGAGTACTGTGCTTCTTTTCTAGGTTTTTATGGTGTTTGATCAGATGCTTGCCACAACTTTTGTATAATAGTGAATGTCAGTCAGTAGCCTGTGTCATCTTTGCAGGCTCTGAATTTCCATGGAATAAAATTAGGCTGGATAATGGCTGGTGACTGTGAAGTTTACTGGGTTTTCTTTTCTATTTATAAACTGTCAAAGCCCAGTTTTAAAAATAAATAAATGAAAGAAACAAAGGAACTACAGTAACCTGTGCAAGTTATTAAGTAGGTCCAGTGACATTTAAGGGTCTGCATTTCAATTTTCTCTTGCATTTTCAAGGGATAAAGGAAAAATCTCCAAAATGCAAACAGTTTAGAGACTCAGTCTGATTCTGTTAGAATGTCTCTGTTATCTGTCATACAAAGAACCACCAAGTCATCACCCAAAAGCTTTTGAATTGAATGGCACTACTGTCATATGTCAATTTTATCTTTTATTGACATTAAGGTGTAATTGTTCTTTGGTTAATGCTCTCAGAATAACAGCAGTGCATTCCCTAATGGGGAGTCTGTATCCCAATCCCTTTCTTGTTTCCCATCTCTGGAGAGATGCTTGGTCAGCAGGCTGTCTGTCTTTGGGAAGAAAGCTGAGCAGCCTCAGCTAAGTGGAACAGGGTAGAATCCAGTCTTCCTATCTAGAGTAACTTTCAGGATTAGGACTTGGAGTGAGTTATTAATTAATGGTACAGTGGAAATATGAATGACAGGTTACACTGTGCCAGTGCATGGGACTGCACATGGAGAAGGTCAAATATAATTTTTCTATGTGTGCTGACAGCTGTAGAACTAAAGGGCATTATTCCACAATAGTAAGAGAAATGCCATTTTAAGGATTTTTGGACATTATTTTTTTTTTTTTTTTCCTTAGATAAAGACAGGTGTTCCTTAAAGGAAGAGTTGAACCAGTTGGCAGTTGGGATTTACTAAGTACTTAAAAAATGAAACTGTACTCTCATCAGGCACTTTCCATGTATTGAGCTATAAAGAAGTGGCAAAAAAATGATGACACTTAAAAATTGCTGCTTCAGCTCTAGTGAGACATTATATTTTAGCTGATAAGTGCCAGGAATAATGTTTTGCATAAATATTCCACAATATTGAGCATATTTCGTGTCTATAATTAGAGCTTTGATTTACTCACAGACAGAATTAATTAGGGAGTAACAGCTGTACTGTAATTCTTCTATTATAACCCAATCTCATTTCTTCTTCCTCTTGTTAAAATCAAAGGTTTTCAAATATTTCTTTAACCTTCCTTAATACACTGTAAAAATAATCTGTTTAGAGCAAAACATCCTGTTATTAAGCACAAGAACATGTGTTCTGCTGTCCAAACTTAATTTTGTACTTAATTTACACTCTATAAGGTCTATTCCGAGACTGCTAAAACTCTTCAGGGAGGAAAGATATGGGACGAAGGTGCCTGACCTGTTTGAAGCCCAACTGAATGAAACACAGTAAATCCTGTGGTTGTGCCTTGCCACTTTCCTGCATCAGGCTTGGCATAAGGAGAGAGGAGGGAGCCTTGCTGTAAGATCTTTTTTCCAAGTGTATTCCTGCAATGTGCAGTGGATTTTTTATATCATTCACAAACAAATGTTCCAATTACAAATGGGAATTGGTGAGTGTAAAAGCTGAGTTAAAAGCCAAGTGTGAGAACAAGAGCTACTGTAAGGTACCTGATGTGCTCCTTAGAGCTTCCCCTTGTGCCAGCTCACCAACTTCTGCTTGGAGCAGTGGGACATGGGAGCTGCTGCAATTTCTCAGCACCCTGTGCTCCCAGCAGTAGGGTGAGATTTCTAACTACACAAAGACAGGAGAAGTTTGTGTCCTGCCCTGAAATGGCCCCAGTCAAAGCCAGGATGCAGCATCATTTCCCAAGGACTTTGGAGGATCTTCTCAAGGCTTCTTGTTCCTCTGACAGAGTCTCCACACGCAGTTGGGGACACAAAAGTGCTGGTTAGCCTGGGAGCAAGGCTGAAGAGAGCAGAGCTCATTTGTGGACTAAGGAGAGAACTGAGGTGCACTGCTGCAGGATGTGGGGTTGAACCATCTCTTAGCTCCAGAAATTAATTTTCTCAAGCTATTATATCCTGTGGGAAACTGAGCAGCTTGTCTGATAGGCTGTCCAGTGTCTTCCCACTGTGATCAAACAGCAGCCTGACAGGAAATGTGAGTGGCCCCTTCCCTGTTCATTTGTGTGAGCAGCCAAGAGCATCGATTTTGTGTTGATACCAGCTGTAATAATCCTGGCATTGCTGAAAAAAAAGCAATTCCCCTTCCTTTTGGGTCACTTTCTCCCTGAGAAACCTCTTTCCAAGTCATGACCTGGACAGGTCAGAGAGCAATCCAAGGATTAATAATTCTTCTGGAGGAATGAACCTTTCACTGATTCCTATGATGCTAGTGGATGCACTGGCAACTGGTTTTGAAGGGATTATTAGTTATTATTAATATTTATTATAATTAATATTAACTATATTATTAAAATGAGTTATTGCTCATTTAATCTGAATTTGGTTATCTTAGGCACATAAGTGTTGATTGTCTTTTGAATATCTTGGGGGATTTTTTTTCTGCACTTCTCCTCCTGAACCTTTCTTGTACTCAGAAGATAAGTTTTTTTAATTAGCTTTGTTAGATACTTCTCTAAAATAAAACTTGAAAAAATATATATAAAAAGAAAAAAAAATCACTTTGTAGTTCAGCTCTTTGCTCTGAGCATGAATAAACTTAGCCCGGAGTCTTTTCACCAAGGCCTTTAACTGATTCTTCAAAGTTCTGTGGAGTTTTTCCTTTCCCTATGGAATAAAATAGACAACTAGGTCCAAGCAAGGAAAAATAAAGTATATAATTTAATTTAGGAAGTCAGATTCACATTCAGCTGACCATCAAGTCATCTTCAGAGGTGAACAATGTGGTCCATATTATTGAGGCAATAAAATGATATATTGGTAGATACATGATCCTTGCCCATGTCAAAAGCAGCTTGCTCAGTAGATGTCCTGTTGTCAGAAGCTGATGCCTCGTGGCATGTAGATCTCATCTGACATGTTGGATCAGCTTGTGAGACATTGTTTTCTAGACAGTCTTTGTACATATATGTGGTATTTGCAAGGCATGTATTGGTAAAGGCTTCAGAAAAATCTATCTTAAATGTCAAAGCTAACTTCCAGTTTCTTTTCCTACATTTTTTCTTAACCTACAGACCCAGGAATACCAGGTCAGCTGTTTCCCAAAAGTGTAATCACCCTTCAAATATTTATCATTGCCAGTTTCCTTGGGGTGAGTGTTTTTTGCAGCAGTGCCCAGTGCTGAGAAGCTGGAGGCAAATGTCCCCTGAGCATTCAGTTCCTTTCAGCCCACTTCCCCCTTTGTTTAGCTGGAGAAAGGTAAAGAGCCAACAGTCTGAGCTGTGCTCCTCACTGAGGCCCTGCCCTGCACGAGCAGCTCCAGTTTGGCTTTTCCAGCTGCTGCAGCAGCCCCGCAGTGCCTCTGCTCCAGAAAACCCCAGTGAGCAAAGCCATGCAAGCAGAGGGCTGAAAATGGTACAAATTGGTGGTTTAGATTTAAAAGAACTCCACACATGCCAGTGAGAAGTGTTTCTCTTTGATTGGATATCCTTTGGCTGTTATGTCTGCAGGCTGCATCTTCATCTGCTGGTGGTGGATCCCATGGTCCTGGCCCCCAATGGAACTGACTCAAAGTATTGTATCAGAAAACTGCTTTGATGAGTCACAAGTTTGCCAGTTTGAATTTAATAGAAAAATTGCAAGAAGGTATTTAAGTTATGACTGTGCTGGGCTTTTAAGAATGCATGAGTGCAGTTCCATTCTTCACATTTAATTGAGGTTTTGAGAACAGAGAATAGAATAAGAAATATGAGCATGATTTACTAGTTTCTTCAGAGCAGTGATGAAAATTCAAGTGTTGTACTGGTGATAGATTAGCAGAAGGGATTCAGTCGTAAATAATAAAGAACACCTCTGAAGGTGACATAGATCCAGTTGTAATTCAAAATTTTGATGATCTTATGAAAACTGTTTATGTTTAGATGTAAGAATGGTTATAAAATTATATTCCTGAAACATAATTAGCAAAATCTCCATATGGGATTACAGCATTTCATTTAAATTTGAATGTACTGCTGAAGGAATATATCAGACTGACAGGAGAGTTATCACCACAGCTTCCTGGCACTATCCTAAAAGTTTTGCTTGGGATTGGTGTACAAGTCTAAAAGTCAGTCATTGGACACTCTCAATATTGCTCTTCTTCTGGAAATAGGGAGCAACCAAAAGTATTAAACCAAAATTACTAGTTCATTGAAGTGTTTTGGTGGCAAGTTCAGCTTCTGTGACAGTTTCTGGAGTCTTCTGACACATTTCTTTTTGTAGACATTTTCATTCATAAAGGAATGCGGTTGAGTGGGGTCTTTCAACTGTATTTGTCAGTCCTGGATTTCAGGTCTGAAAGGTGTAGACAGCCTGGCAGGTTGGTCTCATACCAAACCCACTGTGCCCCGTGGGAGGCCCTGTGAAGGTGTGAGGCTGGTCCAGTGTACCCTCTGAGCTCTGCACTTCCTGTGCAGGCCTCCTGGGAGGGCACAGTGAAGTCTCACACAGATAAGTAAGAATCAGACAGCTGTTTCAATTAGATAGTAAATTTCCCTTACAGGGACAGGCATCTGTTGTTATGTGACCAGCTGTTCAGAAATTTGATTTTTTTTTTAATGGTGTATCTTCAAAAGGAATTTTCCTGAGGATCACCAAATATATAAGGTAGAAAGTTCTGGTCCCTGCAGAATCCAGTGGCTTGAAAGAAGTCAAGAAAGTCCCAGTTCTTTGTGGAATACCCATTCTTGGTAGCATTTTCTATTTTTGGATTATTTGCATGTCTCAACACTGAAAGACCAGTATCTATATTTATTACCCTCCAGACTTCAGACCATTTGAGAGGCAGAGAACTCCTTTTGTTCCCTGCTGCTTTTCTGTGCCAAGGAGCTCAATTAAACCATAAAAGAATCAAACTTCAGTGATTAATTAAGGAAAGCTTGCTATGCAATGGAGTCTATTTTAATAAGTTATACAGCAGCAGAGCGTTGCTAGGAGTATAATACAGTGCATTCCTTGATTCTAAGGAAGATGAAGTATAATAGTTTTTCAGGAACTAAGCCATTGACATAGCAACTAAAATGGATCAGAAAATTGAGCCTGGTTTTGGGGCTTACCAAAAACCTTTGTTTCAGCATCTGGAAAACTTATCCCAAAACTTGTAAGCCAAGTCTCTGAACTCTAAAGCTTGTGCTGTCCATCACAATACTGTAAAGGCAGGGACATAAATCTTACATATCCTTTTTCATCATTTTTCTTGTGTGTGTGTGCATGCACATGTGGAATTATACAGCAAATTCTGCAGTTTCCTTGCACTAAAAGCAGCAGGATGAGAGGCAACGTTTTTAAGGGTTGTGGAATTTTCATTGCTAATCCATCAAGCTACAAGAATTGTACCAAGTAATGTGAAGAGGAAAAGGCACCATGCCCAGTTCCTAGGCCTACACTCATGTTTTCATGCCGTGCAGCTTCCTGAAGTCTTTAGTTATTCAGACAAAATTCACACATGAATATTAATGAGAACATGATATCCTCACTGTTGCAAGTGTTCAGACCACAAAACTATTTAAAACTGAATAGTTAATGGCTAATCATTTGTCATCTCTCTGTGATGATTCAAAATGGGACTACGTGGCAAATAAATTATGCAGTGGCCAGTATGGTGTCACATAAACTGCATTCTTTATATATTCCAAGGAAAATACAGCAAGGGTGAAAATTTCTCCTGTAGAATTTATTTATACTTGGTAGAGCTGCTCAATTATTGTGATGTGTAATTCTTGAACAGTCAGAATTATCTATAAGCACACTAAGCAAAGATTTATAATCAAAATGCTTCTATGAGAAATCTGATAGTCCAAGGTTCCCATGATGGATGTGGTTTGAGCTGGAGTAAAATTTCCTGAACTTTCTTTTGATATGTGCAAGCTGCTTAGAAGAAACATAAAACACTTCAAAAATCAAAAGCTTTTCTTAGCTTGATTTTTGGTGATGTAGTTGGCACAAACCCAGAGCTTCATGACTTACTGTGATAATGAAGGTGGTCAGTGCATCATTTCATTCCGACCACAGTTTTCTGCAGGAGTCAGTAGATCTTAAGATGTCTGTGAGTTTTCCTGAAGCAGAGCTTGCATTCCTTTCAACTGAAGTGCTGCAGGAAGGACAATGTGGGTTATAATTTTTCAAACAGGTCTATTTGGCATCTGGTTTTGATGAAGTTTGGTAATTATGTTTTTGCAATATAAAACTCATACACATGCTCTGCTGCTGGATTTGAGGACACAAGATACATTGCAGTTATGTTTGGAAGAAGAATTTCTAAGGCTATATGAGGTTAAAATTGCCTGAATTTTCAAGTGCAGCTGGTCCTAGATGCTTTAAAACTGAAGTTTTGGGTTAGGGTATTCAGTTTCAAAGATCAGTACCCCTTGTTTAGTTGCACAGCATTGTTGGAGTACCTGTGATAACATTTGTATTAGAAAAATCCTAATACACCTGCTGAAAATGCCAAGATGAACAGTCGAGAGAGAATGAGTGAGCAAAACTGAGCTTGGCCTCAAATACATTCCATTTCTCTGGTTTCTAATTTCAGCAGTAAAGTGCACATCAAATGAAAGAGAAAGTATCACTGTAAATATAGTGCAAAAGTCACTCTATAGATCTAACTCTGAGGAAGTGTGTGGGAAGTTTCTTCAAATCTCTTTGTTCCAGCCAGACTTTTACACTGCTGCTATGCTTATGAGATCTGCAGCCCCTACTTTTCCAGAAATTAATCACCTTGCCATTAAAATCCCCAATCCAGATTGCATGCCAAAAATCGCAATAAAAATAATAATTAAAAAAATCCAGCAAAAAATAAACCTGAAGAGACCACAGCAAACTACTAAAACTGAGATGATTCAAAATAGATCTTCATGTTTCCAAGTACCCAGGCAGAATGAAGACACTTTGTTTTCTTGCCGATTTCTGTGGCTTATTCACTGTTGTGTCCAACTGCTGCAGTGACATCAGTCCCAGTTTTCCTTCTCGGTTTTCCAGTTCACTGCAAGGTGGTATCAGCTTGCTGGGGAAGTCTCCAGCAGCAGAGTGTGCTGTGTCTGTGTGTTGGCCCTTGGGCCACCTCCTTTACTGAATCCTGCAGAATAAACAAGGCAGTGGCTGTTTGCTGGTATTTTGGGAATAGGATCTTCAAATTGAATTTTGGGGACACAAGTTGCATTTGTTTAAAGGCCCCAACTTTAATACTCTGTTTTGAACTGACATGGCATTTTTACCTTTCTGAAATGGTTTTGGTGCTGAAACACAGTTGTGGTGCCATGTTAGACACAGGATGCCCTGAGATAGCCCTGTTGGGCCAGCAGATACAGCACAGGGACTTGCAGCAGAGCCCTGACTTCAGGATTGCAGTAGGGGAACCACAAAGGATCTTAAGTGGTACTGTCTGCATTCAGGGAAGGCAATTCCCCCTAAAAAGGCCTTGATTAAATCAGAGTCCAGTCAGGTTCCAGAGGTTTCAGAAGCGTTAGGAAAAAACCTACTGGAGTGAATTTAGTCAAGTTGCTTCTGGGCAGGGCTGTTTTGCTCAGAAGCCTTGAGGAGGTTTGTGTACTTGTGCAGTGTGAGGCTGAGCATGTGTGCTGCCTAAGGCTTCAGGTCACAGATGAATTCCTAACTCTAGGAACTGCATTTGACACACAGTCACAGACCTGAGATACTGCCTTTAAAAAGGGCTCTCTGTGGAGGAAGTTGTTTTCATTTATGGAATCAGAAGTAATGAAGTGAAAGTGGTGGTGGGCATTAATGAAATGTGCTTCTGTTAGAGAAAAATAAAATTTAAAAAAGGCATAACTCCACTGCAGACAGATAATACTTCAAGTTCACCCTTTTAGAGGAATTTACAATGCTGCTATTATTGTATGGAATGCCTTCTTCTGGATGCTAAATTTACAAATAAGAAAATGAGGTCCCTGCTTATATGAAAAGTAAACATATAAACAAAAAATATAAGTAAGATTCAGCAATGAGCAAATGGGAATTAAAAAAAAAAAAAAAAAACAAAAAACCAGGAAAGATGCAGAAATGAGGAAATGAATTTAATGGGAACCTTGCAAGCCATGCACCTTCCCCTCCTACTCTCTTGAACACTTCCATGAGAATGGATTTATGGGCTTTCTAGAGGAAAGAAACTCTAAGAAGCAGCTGGGAGGTGTTTCATATGGAATTGGGTGGGAGTTTTTGGCCCAGGTGTCTCAGCAGGAGAAAATTTAGCAGCTGAGGATTTTAATGAGATAACTGCCTTTCACAGAATTTCTTTAAGTGTTCAGCTTCTTGAGGTTTATAGAGAAAATAGTTGGGAAAAAAAAAAAAAAAAGAAGAAAAATGTGAGTTATTTAGTGTGCTTTAGATAAATGGAGCTGGCCCAAAAGCATAGGAAAATCATGGGAAAGAAGGGGGAGTTTTGGAGGGGTAATAGTTGAGAAATACAAAGGATACAGTGATCTTGGAAATATTCTCTATAAAGACTAAGTTGACGTTCTCACGTTGAAAACTTGGTTGATTTATTTTTTTCCACAGTAAATATGATACAAGTCTTTAAAAGTCTCAGAAAAATTATAGGTTAAATTAAAACCACAACAAATCTATTTACAGGTGTGTTTGTGAAAAATCACTTTCTGGTAGTCAGGTACCGTGCTTCATGCTGTAGTCAAACATACAGACCTTTTATTTCAATATATCAGCTTTTCTAGAAGTGGAGTTCGTAGCTAACTGAACACATAAAAATCACTTTGTAAACCCTACAGGATCTCCAGAGCAAATATTTCTGATTTGCTTCAGCCAGGAAGAGCAGTTACATTATGCATCAATGAGTTAAACTCTGTATGTGGTGATACAGTTTCCTTAGGCTGGTGTCTGCCCTTTCTTTATTTCACTCTAAAACGAACATAACAGGACAAAGCCTTGAGATTGCTGAATTGACAAAACAGGACAGCCAGTTTTAAAGGAATTGACATTACTGAGGGAGGGAAATCCAATAAAGGACCAAGCCTTTATTTTCACTCTTGGCTAAAACAGGTTACAGACCACATTGTGGTCTGTATTGGTGGTGTCTGTAAATAACATGGAATTGAAGACTGAACATCAGTGTTTCATAGACACAGGAGATTAGCAGCCCCCAAAATGACTTGTATCCCCCAGTTAGGTGGGTCAGTGCTGTATTTATCTTGTCCTTTGGCAGAGAACAGTCATCAGACTTGATATGGAAGCTGTGCACTTCCTCCTGTGCTGGTCTCTGCTTTAAGTGGTACTGATGTTAAAGATGTTGTAATTAATCCTTCATCAGCAATAAAAGATGCCATTTTAGCAGTGTGTTTGGCACTGTTAATATAATTCTGTAGGTGATTCATGCATTGAAATGCATTGGAATCTGAACACAGGTTTTCTGTTTCTCAAAACTGAGGTATGCATATGTTCAGATCAATATAAAATTAGAATCATAGTTCAAAATGCAAGAATGACATGAGAACTGTAGATAAAGCCAGTGAAATGCCTTCTCATGCAGAAATTTCAGAATAAAATGCTGATTAGATTTCACATCCTAGTCTGGGTTTTGTTTATTTTAAATGTAGTATACCTAATACACCTGTCTGTGAAGTTCACATAGACAGAATTTAAATATATCTGTGTGCAGATGTACCACTCACACAGTCTCATTGTGGATCATGCTCATTCATTCTTTAGATGTTCTAATATGAGAGTCTTTCCTCAGACTTATTTATGAATTACTTCTGAGTTAAATCTCACAGGACACATACGTAACAGAAAAAAAATAGCTTTATTGTAGGCAAGTAACTGTCCAAGCAAACTGAAAAGGATGGTTGAAAAGACATTTTCAGGACTTTTCTCTTTGAATGATTCAGAAAATACCTATTTAAGACATAGTTTCAAGCTGCACCAGGGGAGGCTTATGTTGGACATTAGGAGGAATTTCTTCACAGAAAGGCTGATAAGATCAGAAGGCATTTTGCCACAGTATTTGTGATTGCCCTGTAGACAAGGTTATCATATCATTTATGTCTAAGGAATTGTATTAGGGATGAATTAAAAAGATATGTAACCAATTTATATATAGCTGCTATTCTTGTGGTGCTGGACATATTTTCCATCTTCCAAGCTTGCATAGTCCTGCAGCTGGAAATGATGCTGGCCTGTTTTTCCAGAAGCTTGTCCTCTGATATCAGAGGGCTGGTGGCTGAGCCAGAGTCTTTGGCTACTGCATTATTTTTACTTCCCTACCTTCCCTAGTAATTGTTTGGGTTAAATACATACTTCTCTTGTTGCAGGTAGACTTTAACTTCTACTCAAGGGATCTCTGGAGTCCCATCATCTCTCCTTACATCCATTTGACACAGCTGATTTTCCCTGGTTTTGACTTGTCATCCCCAATGTATTTTCCTAACGAGAAGGGCACAGTACAATTTGCACAGATGTCAAGGGAGAGTGTCTAGTTACACTGCCTTCCAGAAGCAGTGGTTCAGGGCAGAAATGGGAGTCATTATTTTCTACAGAAAGTGATTTCTCCTGAGGTTGATAGCTTCTTGGTCTTAGTTCTTATTGCCTAATTCTATATTCTGTTTATGGCCAGTGATTTCACAATTCATTTCTAAATTTCTAATTTCACGTCCTAAGGGATTAGGAGTAAAACTTCCTGCCAAACCTGCCGAGGAACATGGAAATTCGAGTGAGATTTTACCAACATTTTTTGAATTTACATAATTTTAATGATGGAATTCCTCAGAAAGCTGAATTCATGGTATGCATGAAATATTATGCTGAGCAAATGGAGACATTTTACCAGAGATGAGCTAAATCAAAAATTGGAATTGGTCTGTGGAAAGTATGATGAGGCTTGGGACAAACAGAATTGGCAATATTTTAAAAAGGTAAGAGAAAGCCACTAGGAAGACACCAGACTAAAGTGAAAAGACAGATGTGATGGCTTCCAGCTGTTGGACCAATACTGACTCAGAATGCTACAAACAGACCAATAAAAGATTATTTTGCAGCCCCTCCCGTGTCAGTGGGTGAAATACCATGTCTTGCCAGAAGTTTGGAGTATATCCTGGAATCTGAAGCCTGAGGGGCACTTACCTGCCAGTAATAGTTTAGAGACTGATGAAAAATTATAAACTTCACTAACAGACAACTGCTTCCAAACAAATTTATTACTTGGCAACATACAAGTGGTAATGCAAAAAATTAATTTGAATGTGTATTTCTCTGCTTTTGTATGACAACAATATTCCAAGTACTGAACTGTTGTATCTTTGTGCTATAGGAGTGTGGTTGTCCCTTGAGGGGGTCCCATGAATTAATGCTTCTATAAAATATGGGGTTTGTGATATGATAAAATTATTTATGATGTTTTAGAAAAAAAGAAATTGTGGGGAGTCTTTTTATTGCTGGTAAGTATTTATGTGTGTGTGTGCTGTAGTATTACCACATGCTGTACATTGCAAGAATTCCCACAGATGGAAATGATAATTTGGGAATAAGAACATGAAGATAGTGATTATTTGTGTTCAAAAGCACTTCCATCCTTGGCTGTTAATTTGGAGAACATCTGAAAAACAAGAGTTCTGTTCGCCTTGCTACCTAAGCTTGCTGGGCTGCAGTAGGAGCAAAATTCCTAGTCACTTAAAAAGTAACTCACTTCTGATAAATGAAAACATTAGGAGAATATTTTTCTCATCTCATCTTTTTTGTTTGCATGCTTGTATTTTAATGAAAATAACTTTAAATATTATGTTTTAAAGTCTTTAAAATATTTCTGTTTTGATTTCCTTTTATAGCTGTCAATCTTGCTGTGCTTTATATACATTTTGGCTATCATAGAATCATGAAATTAAATTGAGATTGGAAAAGACATTTAGATCAAGTCCAGTTGTGCTCACCACTAAGCCTTGTCCCAAGTGCCACATCCTTGTGCCTTTTGAACATCCTGTGAATGAGATAACAAGGTTGCTGCAGATGCACTTAAGTGATGAACCTATAGAAATATAGATCTGCTTGGATATTTTCAGTCTTTTCATTATATCTGTTTATAAGCAGGCACAGTCTCGGGTCCTGGTGGTGTCAAACAGTGTTTTTTTCCAACATCCCCTCATAGTTTCCATCCCTGTGTTTTGTCTTTTCACAATCAGTGGAATGAGCTGGAATTCAGTCAGCCAGCAGCCCCTGCTGCAGCTCCCCTGCCCTCTACACCACTGACAGAAGGAGCTTAAATAATTTCCTTCCATCTTTTAAAACCTGTTAAAAATTATGCATTCTTCTGAAATAAAGTCCCATTTAAGTCTGGCTATTTTGTGGTGTAAGTGAGAAATTTGATTTTTATTTGAAGTTTTAATAAAAGTGTTGCATTGATTGGTTGAAAGCATGATTGCTTTTAGATTTAATATAAGGAAGTGTGTGGAAGTGTGACTGCCCTGCCACCTTTTCTTTTTCTGGACAAGGACACAGGAGGTGGCATGTTCTGGGCTGCTCTGAGTTACTGATGTGACTTTATCCCAGCAGAAGGTCTGGTGACCTTAAATGTATGTTTTCGAGAAAATACCAACATAAAAAATTATTCTAAATTAGAATGTAATATAAGGATGTAAAAAAGCTGATAAAGGTTAACCTGATAAATTTATTTAATTTATTAACTAAATTTATTTATTAACCAATTTATTTAATTTATTTTTTCTATCTTAATTTAGACTTACAGTTTTATTTTAATATTAAATTTATGCTTTCTTATACACACGAGAGACATTGAAGTTTTCCCCATTTAAAGACTATTGAGGGTTCTTTCTTTGTGCTGGCTTTTTAATAGCCTGTAATTTTACTGGGGTATGCTGTTCAGGGATGGAATTTTCAGTAATTGTGGTCTGCTCCATAATTGTGTCAGATCTACTTTCCTTGAAAAAGAGGCCTGAGAATGAAACAAGGGAAAATCAGCACTTTTCAGGGGTGAAGATTTCCTTTGAAAGTTTAAAAGTACTCACATTTTAGAGCAAGGACTTGACATTTTAAGAGAAGAGAGAAATACATTTTATTTTCTGCTTAGAAATCTATATAAATTTATTCAAATTGTAGATATCTGAAAGATATTATTTTCTCATGCTCAAGAGGTACTGCTTAATTTTAAGGTGAGATACTCCATTTTCTCTAAGGACAGCTGTATCTTTCATGTCTGAGTTTGACTTATTTTAGTATGTTTAGAATTGTAACATTCAAGCTGGGCTTTCTCTGCAACAGTTTCCTTCTGTATTCAGGCACTCTGGAAAATGAAGACACTCCATTACAAAATACATGAGCAAGGAATTCATAGTGGGGTGAAGGTGGAAGGCAAGAGGAATATATTGGGATGCAGCTGAGCTGAAGGACAGCCATTATCAGAAATTCAGTTTTCTGTGCTGCTTTCTCACCATTCTGCAGGTTCCCAAATACCCTCAGTAAACTTTATCCTGTTGTGCCCAGTCACACTGGACTTCTCCACTGTGTGAAAAGACAAGTATTGTGCAAATCCTCCAGCACTGCTCTCTCTCAGGTGCTCGAGCACCACAGAAGTTCTATTTGCCCCTTTTTCTCAATCAAGAGCTCCTTTCATTCCTTCAAATAACCACCAAGTTCCTTTACTTTCAGTTTACTGGAAGAGGCAGGAATGGCCCTGACACACTGCCATTAATAAAATGTTCACTGAGAAAAAACAGGCAAGTGGAGGGTTCTTTGCATTCTGTGGCACTGCTGATGGCAGCAGTGATCTTCTGCAGGCTTCAGGCATGCATGTGCTCTGTCAGGGCAGGACGATAAGGATAATTCCTTAAAGATAATTCCAGTGCCTTTAAGCATGGATGATAACTCCAGGTGAGTGTTTGCAGTAGACATTTAGTTTTCGCTGTCATTAGCATGGGTGAGGGCCAGCTAAAGCTTTGTCCTTGTTTTGCAAGTTTGTTCTTTAGAGAAAAAAATGGTCTCATTTTCAGCTCTGGCTTTTTTCTTTCAAGAAAATCAATATTTGGAACAATTTATTTCTGGTCTCTTTTGTAGTTTCGTATTGTGTTTGGTGAACTGATGAAATGTGTTGCTTTTTCTCCATTTTGTAACATTTTAGCCACTTTTATTTGTCCTTATTGCCAAGCAAGAAATTGGAGATGGTAAAACTGTACTATTAGCTGAATGATTTTTGAATTTTAGATTAATATTTCAATTTTCCAGAGTTCTCTGTGTACTGACCTTTAATGAAATTGTTGCATCAGTATTGGAAAGATACACTGCATGTAATTTTTTGTGTAATGGTAAAAAAAAGCTTTAATGTCTGAACCTTTTATTCTATCCACCTAGATAATCTCTCATTTTCCCAAGTCTTTTCTAACTGGCTACTTCCAGAAAAAATAAAACTTCTCCTGGTTCAAATATTATGTGAGATTTCTTTTTCCAAAATTTTCATTTAGATTTTGGCAGTTGATATCAGAGTTCTGTATATACCTGAGCACCTTTATCTGTGTCTGTAAAAACACTTCTTCTAAAAGCAGATGCTTTTTTTGATTAATTGATCTAAAAACATAAAATGAAGCACATGAATACTTAGTAAATATTGTTTGTCACAAAACTATAGAAAAGGCTACTGAGTATTAAAGAAAAAGCAATTAAATTAAAAATTAATACTGAGTTGTAATGCCATAAAAATAGTTTCCAAATTTAAAAAAACCAAAAGCTAATAAAGTATGTGGAAATCACCCTTTTTATAATAATACAGCTATATTGTAGAAATGCAGTATCCAGTATATTTGTTAGGCTTTATTAAATTTTTTCGTTGTTCACCAGTAAATATGATTTTTAGCAGCCAGCACTGCAGTGTTCAGATATCTGCAGTCTGGAGGAGTCCCACAGCTGTTCAGGAGCCAGCTGACTTTTCACTCATTTCTGAGTTCTCAGGGTTCAGCCATGCAAATAGGCTTTTGCAGCTTCCATCAGCTGAACAATCAGGTTTCTGCTTTGTTTCATGGATTTTATAAGTGGGCAGAAAGGAGGAGATGTGTGGCTTAATGCAGGATTCTCTGATGCAGGAAGCCAAGCTTCCACGGGATTTATAGGCCTTACCCAAAGCCCCTTTTTAAAGTTTAAAGCCATTCAGCACCACTTGGCTGAGATTCATTCTGGTGTATATAAATCCCTTCTCTAGATTCCACAATGCAGAATTAGTCTCTTGACACTAATTTTGAGATATTGCTACAGTAACAGTGAGGGAATCTAAACAAGAGGTTAACTACCAAGTTAAAAGACAAGTCCTGGGGATATAAAATAATCCTCCTGAGGTTCACTTTGCTTTGATATAAGAACTTTAAAATAGTAAAAAATTATCAATATTAGTCCAGTTTTGCATAAGGCTCTTAAGTCTTTGGAAGTTTGAAGCAGAGTTTTAGGGCAGAAAAAAGAGTGGGATTCGATATTTTTGGTACATTTTGTTTGCTTCCCATTGTGGCATGTATTTTAGCATTTTATCTAAAGAACACATGATTTTTCAGTGGAGTAAAATACTTTGTTCTAAAAATAAAATATTAACAGAAAAATGTAGATAAATAAGCAAGTCAGAATGACCAGACAGTTATTGAATGGGAAACCTCTGGATAACTGAAAGAAGAAAAGCATTTAAGTCAATTGAGCTTTTTCATTTTCTTGTACATTTCTTGTCCAAGTTTTGTTTATCTGGAAAGAACATGAATTCTTGAGAGAATCACATTCAGTTGTGCTGCTGATATTTCTGCTAGTCAAAGAAAATTGAATGTCACAAAGATAAAAATGCATAGTAATGCCAAGTCCTCAGGAAGGGTAATAGCATAAGTAAAACTTTTTCGTTTATAGCTATTTTGTTCATCACCTTTTGCCTCCATCTTTTCTCCTTTGATTTCTCCTCTGATAATCATTACAGATTTTTGAAACTATTTACGTCTAGAAAAAAATCATCAGTTATGTAAACTCATGAGATGATACTCTTATAACAATAAAATTTGGTGAATGGCAGAGCGTGTAGCACAGCTGGAGTAGAAAAACACTGTTAAAGGAGAGGAAATAAGAGCCTTTGTACTTGCCCACCTTCCAGCCACAGCTGGCTGAGGGAGCAGGGATGTTCCGAGGCTCCTGCTCAGCACAGTACATTTGTAAATGAGGAGTAAATGAACTGTGAAAAGCTTTAAGTGTTTGGCATCATCCCTTCCGTTAGAAGATTCCGGTCACAGGCATGGTTTGGCCGGTGGGCAATGACAAGTCCTTTGCAGTGTTAATGCCAGTGCTGCCAGCGAGCCTGAGCTGTGCCGTGGCTTCTCCGCAGATGCAGTGAAGTCCAGCTGCCCTTTGCCTCTGCTCTGTCTTCAGAGGGAGCTGACTGCCCCCCCAGTGCGTTTCTGCAGCGAGTCCTGACAGATCTGCTGCTAAGACTCCTCTGGTCATTGCTGCCTTTGTCTAAGAAAGCTTTTCCTGTTCCCCAAACATCTTTGTCTTTAGCTTTTTGTGTTTGAATTAACAAACTGTGGAAGAGTTAGGAAGGGAGAGTCTGTAATTTGATGGGTTAGATTTTCTGGAGAAATGAGGTTGCTCTGATCATTGTTGTTTTCTTTCTATGAAAGATAAAGGATAACCTCACTGTCTGTAACTGAGGCAGCATTTTTCAAGTTTTGTCATGGGAATATAAAGGCTGATATACAAAGAGGAGGGATTTAGGGAAGAAGACAGGCCTAGGACATACATAATCAGAGTTTTACTGTTTGACATGGGCTTCCTGTGGATGCTTACAATGTGTCTTGTCCAAGCCTTAAATGAAGGGAGTAGGACTTGATTTTTTCTCTATCTCTTGGAAGGAACAGAATAATATTAAAAATTCTGAGGTGCCTTGATATTTAGACACCAGTAGCTCAAAAGTGTGGTATGCAATGTTTTTCTTGTTAAAACAAAACTGTGTTTGGTTTGGAATTTTGAACCTGTCAAAAGCTTAAGCATCAAAAGCTGAATGTTATGCTATATATACTTAATGTGGCTGGCCTTGATTTTATCTATTCGATTTGTCATGAAGTCAAGGTCCATTACCAGTATTTTGTACTCGTTTTTGTTCATGACTGGCATTTTGTTCTTGGACATTCTAATGTTAAATTATTAACCTCCTGTGAGCACTAATACACAAAAGGATTCTTTGAAGGAGTTGCAGCAATCACTGTATCTTTTAAATAATTGACTAATGGAACCCAAGAGTTGCCCCCCGAATAAAGGAAAAGCAGTGGGTCAGTAAGTTCTGCACTTCAATCAAACTCACACACAGGGTTTAATTACCTAATGCACAGTATGAATGCCAGTCCTGCAGTACAGTATTTCATTCCTCACCAATCTCTATTTTACAGTTGTTACCCCAGAAAACCTGTTCAGAGAACGTGGATTGCAGCTCTTGTGTTTGCAAAGAACAAACTTGTTTTCCAGACACCAGCTGATGCTTTCTCAGGTGTGACCTTGAGCCATGTCATGAGATATGTCAACCAGGACAGTGTGTTGTAATTAGACTGGTCAAGGCTTCAAGGATATTCCTAAGGGAATAAATTTCTATATTGTCATCTGTGGGTGTTTTGGTTTTTAAAGACATGCTACACATTTCTAAGAAGCTGTTCTGGTAAATGGCACTGTCACTTTGACAACAGAATTTTAATTTCCTACAATATTTTTTCTTCTCTTTCTTTTCATTTAATCTAAAAGTGGCTATTCTGGACCCATATATATGTGGAAATTCTAGTAAGATTTCAAAAGGCTACAAATTCACAATGTGGCTAGGACTAATGGAGCAATAATTGAAATTTAAATGAGAACAAAAATCAGCATATGTATTCTCAAATCATAAATGAAACAAAAAGGGATAAAAACACTTATCAAATAAAGAGCTGCTGGAGTGTTTCAGGCAACATATTTTCAATAAAATCTTTTTGAAATTTTATCATTCCATGGACAGTATTTCTTGCTTTTTAATTTCCCTTTGGTTCTGAACATAAAAATAACACAAGAGGTTTTTTGTCAGATCTTCAATAGTACACTTTAAATACTTGCAAAACTTACTGTAGTGCTTTGGGTCAGCAGATAACTAATGCATGGATATCACTGAATTTAGCAGGCTAGTCTGTCATAAATGCATGTTCTGTTACAATAATGTCACCTTTTCAGAAAACAATGCAAAAGTGAAGTTAAAAGGCAGGTGGAAAATTCAAAATGATATAAACTGAAGTGTTCTAATACTTAAGATGCATCTACAGTTGCTTTCAGTAGGCCCTAATTTTGTCCTGTACTGCAAGAAAAGTTTATTAGTGAGCAGGTAATCTTTAGCTGCAATTAGAGTAAAGAAAACATAATTATGTATATTATGCCAAGGAAGAAGAGATGTTCTTAGTGAGTCTCAATTGTCCCAGTGTCCCTAAGAGTCGATATGTGGTGTGGTAACAAACAGCAGTAAATATAATTATGCTATTCCTTATGGTAGTGATTTTCTAAAACATGCACATCTGCTACCACAGAGCGATCTGCCAGCACTGGGGAAATATTGCTAACAAAACAGGCAGTGCACACAAAGCAATTTCCAGAAAAGTTGTTTGCTAAACTAAATCCAATACACTGGGTATGAGAAAGTTGTAGATGAGGAAATTCTAGCTGATGTACCTTAGGAGATGGCTGATATAATTCATGAGATGTAAAAACAACCAAGAGATTTTGAGCAGGGTGGAACCAGGTGAACGTTTACAGGAGCATCTTAAACAAGTGCATAACCAGTACAAACATGTATTGCTAGTTTGTCATGATTTGTTTCTTTCAGGATTCTTTTTGGCTTCTTAACTGATCCTTCCTGAGATCCAAAATATCCCTCAGTATCCTTGGATTCAGCACATACTTGAAGTCAAGAAGGGACTGTGGAGCTTCAGTTTTGCCAAGTCAGGGCTCTTGTACCCCAGGGCAATACAGGCACTCTGCCATGGCTTTGGTGTGACACTGTCAGCGTGGTTCTCCAAGCACTGTGAGGATCTTAACCCTCCTACAAGTCTGTTGGCTTTTATTAAATGGATGGCATCCATAAAATTATGGCTTGACATTGCTGTTTATTGCATGGGCAGCATTGTTACAAGTTTCAATAAGCACTGCAGATGAGAAATCCAAGCTGTGCTTAGGACTGGAGCCCAGCTTTGTGATAAAGCTGTGTGTGAGGTTTGGCCAGGACAAGCTGGTTTGGATGCAGGGCCCTGTGAGGCTCTGAACTCTCTGCTCCAGGGCTGGGCTGAAGTACCATGCTCTGCTGTGCCATAAACAGAAAGATCTTCTGTCTCCATCTTTCTCATCACCTTCATACTTACCAATGCTTTATTGCCTCGAAAGATGCCTTCAACAAACCTGAAGGGTTGTTGTTCATGGGATTTTTATGAACACTCCTGCCAGAAGTTTTTATGTAAAGCACAGACAAAATCCTGCACACATGCTGAGCTTTTTTCTTTTTATCAAGTGACTATGAGGCTTCAAGTATCTCTTGAAGAAAAGCTGGTAGCAAAGAAGTAGTGTTTTCCTCAGTCTGTCTGCTACCCTGAGGAATATTGCCAGCAGAATTAGGAAGCCCTGAGATTTAAACAGAGCTATGATATTACTATGCTTAAACCCTGAATATTTTTCCTCAGCTGTCCCCTAATGCTGAAGGCTACTAAACATTACAGACCATTAATTATTTTCCTTGAAATTCCTTGTATAGCTTCAGTTTTGTCTCCACGTGTGCCATTGAGTGCCCCTGTTCCCACAAGGCTGAGCAGCAGAGCACCTGCTGTATGGGGAACTTGGTGTTTCTGGATGCCAGTCTGGCAGCTGAAAGTCTGACAATTAGAGTGACATGGTTAGGTGGACATAGTATGGGTGACAAACTGAGCACTGATTAGAATAATGATGTTATGAGTAGGATTTTTAGTGCTTATAGCCTTGGTATAATTGTATTTCTGTGTGATGGTGACGTTCACATACACTCTAAAGGAAATCTGTTCACTGCTAAACATCTCTGAGACTCTCTGCCTCAAGAAAAATAGGGACAAATAGCGAAGCTACAGTGGAGCCAGAATTTCTCCCATTATTCAATGGAGGAGAAAGCTGTAGTGTTAGATTGAAGACATCCTTGCCTCCATTTGCTTTCTTCTAGACTTTTTCAGGGATTAAGTGGAGAAAAAAGAGAAGTGAATGGCAGGAAGATAAGAATTATATTAGTGGATATTGCTGGACTCACAGTGCTGGCAGAAATGGATGAAGAAGCAGGATGAGATTTATCACAGGAAAACAGTGGAAGACCCAGACTAGGACTAGTGAGTTTTATTTTGAGAGAGTGCTATTATCAGTTCTTTCTGTAGTATGTTCTGTTCACCTAGTTTGAGACAGAATGATGAGATTTAGGTTTGTTAGTAAAACACCATGAAATTCTGAGTGAATATGCATTTGTAGATGACTACTGCTGGAGTATAATTTGAATCAGCTGTGCCATAAAAGGGCATTTCCTCACTTCCCATTCCAGTTCATGTTGTTGGCTTTTCCATGTGCATTGAAAACATCAGAAGGGTTTACTTTTTTCTGACTTTGAGGTACATCCAGGATCAAGAGCTATGACAATCATAGTTTCTATGAGGAATACCTGATTGCAGCAGGTGCACTATGTGACAGGGAATATGGCAAAGCACATGGACTTAATCATATGCATCAGATTTCATGACTGCCATGAAACTACTTCTTTTATCCACACCATATGGCAGCTCAAAAACACATTAAATAGCCTTTTTCTTGTGCCTGGATTGGCAAAAGCCCTAATCCAACAGCAAATTTCTACATGCAACCAGCAGGCTTTAACAAAATGACACAGTCACAATTCGGCATGGTATCAAGTGATGGCATTATAGCCATCCATCTGCCATGCAACAGGAGAAAGAGGGTCTTAAAGCAGCAGCCACCATTCTAAAGGGCTCTCTATTTCCTGTAAAACATGGCTTAGTCAATAAATGAGATACATTTCAGTGCAAATGAACTTCCATGAAAACATAGCTATATCTATCTGCCTAAATATATACATGCAGAAAGTTAATCTGTAAACACTGCTGCAAAATTAAAACTGCACTCTGACCCTGTGTCCATGCCAGGCAAGTGCAGATTCCAAAGTGTTACTCAGAGCAGAATCTAAGAAGAGCCAAGTCCTACATCTCACCACATGGTAGCAGCATCATAGCACCATAGCATGCTAATGAGCACCAGGAGATATTTATATCAGGTTCACTGTTGACATCTTCAGCACACGTTATGTCAGCTAAATACATTAATGTTAGATCAAGGGGTATTGCACAGGTTTAATCAACCAAATCACTTAGTCCATTAAAGCAGCTCTGTTTAATTATACATTTTTATTATTTTTATCATTTCATCAATGGCAGACTCTGGGATGGGGTGTCTGGAGTATGTGGGGTAATTAGGCTGCCTATAACCCCATTAGGAAACATTAATACAGCTTCCTTTGGGAATCTGTAAGAGATGGCCCCTCCTAAAGTCCTAAGCTGCCCTTCAACCACTGGCTTAATTTTGGTGCTCTGAGGATTTTGGTTAAAATGGGCATAGAAGTTAAGAGTTAGAGTAACCCCAAAATAGTCTTGGTCATCATCAGAGATACGCTTTGTGGGCCTCACTTTTTTTTAATGTGCTGTATGTTTCTGAAAAAATGGGTTTATACGACACTGCTGAGAAATATCTGTATGTGGTTATATCTGTATGTGTGTATTTGGTCTTTGCAGTCCTGTGGTTTTGCATTTTTATAATGCTACAGGGCCCTAAATAACTTGATATTTGCTCTTCTAAGAATATTTTTATGCCCAAGATGTATGATGAAGAACAAGATTTCATGTTATGTTGTACCATAAATAATTCTATGGAAAAAAGAAAAAAAGAAAGGCAGAATGTTTTCATGCCATTTGGCTCCCTGTCATGTATATATGCTAAATTTAATAAGGATTTATGAAAGGCAGACATGGGCTAAAATGTGCTATGTTCTGAAGAAATATGGGTAAGTCTGTGACATTTATAATCTGAAATCTTGATTCATCAAAGACAAATTTAACAAAAATGAAGGCTAAATATTGCTTGCTCTATGTTTTTCTTCCAGGAGAGATTTCTCACCACATCATACTTTTTAATGTTGCACTCAGCAGTAAAAAATATTCAGAATACTGAAGAAAACAACAGAAAAATATATTTACAGTAGGTCTAAAACTGCATTAAGCTTTCTTAACATGGTAAAGTTTGTTGCTTCAAAGTTGTTACTAAAGACTCAAAAAAGGATATGAAGTAATTTAATAAAAGCATATGACTTTTTTTTTTTCCTGGGAAATCAGTTAATATGAGCATCATGTTTCATTTTGACTATGAAAGGCTAGCAGTAATTTTTTATTACACAAAGAGCTCTCTTGTAGACTGTGGACAGAGAAGTAATGTTAAACACTCTGCTGGATACCAGAGTAACATAAACAGGGCTGAATGCTGCACCATCCTTTGCACACACATAGAAACCTCAATTACTTATCAGAAACCTGTTCCCTTGTTCATACAGAAAAATACACACCAAAAAATACAGTCTAAATTCTGGCAATGTAAAACTATGGCTTTATGCCCAAGTGCATCTGGAATAATGAAAAATAAATTTAAAAACTACCTACTTATTAATAATTACTACACTGATTCCAACAGCAGCAAAACTAAATAACAATTGCTTATGATATCTCGTTTTCAAACCACTCTTCTGGTCCCAAGCTTGTACTATGATTTAAATTTTTTTCACCAGTTTTGCTTAATTTTAAAGGTAATTCTGGGGTGCAAATCTTATGAAGTGTTGGAATACTACAATACTTTAAAAGTAGCTTTGAAATGTCCTGTAAATGTGTTTATTTAGTAATTTTTGGTTTAAGGCATGAAAGTTAAGTAAATGAAGTGAAAATGTTGCTACTATACCCAGTGACTCTAAAACAAGTGAACAATGGCTACAAAGGAGTCTCTGTAGCTCCAGTAACAGGATTAGGCAATCTGGAGCCTGTTTTCAGATACATTGACTTGAAACATGCATCCACACCCCCCACCCTCGAAAAAAAAAAGGAAAAATAATTAAAAAAGGCAATTTCTAATCACTGCAATTGCTCATTATGTAGCAGCTACCTGCTGCTATATAGGCCCATTTAGTACTTCTCATTCATGAAAGGTTTAATTGAGTTTATATGAAGGATTCATGATGTCTGTCATGTCTTCAATGGCATGATTTTAGTGAGAGTAACTGGTTCTGACCTGAGAGAGATTGCAAAGGCTTCTCAAAATGTTTGCAATTTCAGTAAGGATTTTATGTGCTGTTTTGATGTGTTAATTTCATTCTGAACCATTTTCCAGGCTGATGTGAGTTGGACATGTAGCAGGGTTGATACAGATCAGTACATAAACCAGCTACACATCTTCACTGCAGAGCAGCACCCACATTCAGTTAGGGAATAATGGTGAACCAGTGATACATTTGACATTAACTGTGCCTTCATTTGCTGTCAGGATGCAACTTGCAGCCAGCCAGCCATGTGTGTTCAGATCAGATAGGACCAAAGCCTCAGAAATTCTGTGTGTGTTTCTGCTTTTCAAGATTTGTCCTTTAATGATAACCCCCGAGTTGTGATGACCCAGAGCTCTGGAAACTCGTGTCAGTTCATAAGGGCAACCTATAACTGCAAAGTTCTGCAGATGAAGGGCACAGAATCTGTGCTGTTTTGTGTCATGTTAAAAAGTGCCAGAGAGCTTAAAGGTGTATCATGGTTGCTGATGCCTCATTGTCTCTTCCCTTTGTGCTACACCCTCATTACACCTTATCTGCATTGCCTGTTTTCAATAATCACAGTTATTATCTAAATAACTCAAAGCATGTGGATCCCTACCTGGTGATTGGATGCCCATCACCATTAGTCATTCAAAGAGCAAGGATTTATGTAGGAACTCTGGGCTTATTTCTCAACAACTGTATTGTAAATATGCCAATTACCTGCTCTGGATGCTGCAATCATTTTTTTTTTCTGATTGGCTGCTGATTTCAGATTTCTCAAGTGACTTTATAGTGACACAAACACAATGCTAACATTTTAGTTGAGGTAAAGAGTTCTAAAGCTTACCTAAAAAGACCAGGTAACTACAAAAAAATAGAGCTAGGATCAAAGGGAGGTTATTGTCTCTTGGATGATTTATGGCTCATTTCTTTGCTTTCCAATCCATAACAGTGTACAGACCACCAGTGCTCTTCTTTCAGGATTTACTGCCACGTGCATTCATTTATAATATTTGTTGACTTTTCTCTGTCTTCAGTCCTGAAATGCTATAGATGCAAAACCAGAGTTATCCTTTAGAGGAGTCTTGATCTATCATGGAGAGGTGAAATTCTGGGAAAAGGGAATGACAGAAAACTGGGAAGAAAGAGTAAATTAGCAATTAAAAGGAAAAAAGATCTTTGCATTCTGGCAGGATCTTTACAGGTATTTTCACTTAAGGTGTGGATTGTTTTGTTTCACATGTCATGATAATAACTTCACGCTTCTTCCTTTATGTAATAGTGAAGTCCTGGGCTAGCAAGGATGGGAGCAGTATCCAGCAAGTTGTTTGCTCTGGCCCCATTCTAGAAGAAAATTTAATTTTCCCAGTAAAACTTTTAAAACAGTAGAAATTTCTTTCACATAACTTTCATCTGTAAGTCGACATGATAATTATGAAACATGATCTGCAAGGGGAAAACTAACCTCAAATAATGCAGAAGCTCAGGATTGCTTCTAAGTTGAGTCCTACGTGCACTTAAGGACTCCTTCATGTTCCATATGTAAATGTTTAAATTATTTCAGTGTAATTACTGTCATAAGGAAGGTTACATTTGCAGAAATAAGGAATTCATGAATAATTTTTCTGACAGAAGTGAAACAGTGATTATTTAGAAATAGCTGTGACTCTCATCATCAGACTTCAAGCTGTAAGAATTTCCAGATTGTTTATCACTGTATTTTTCATTAATATCAGTGTGTCAATAGACCCTGAGTCTTGCAGTGATGAATTATCTGTGGAAATGTAACCAACTAATCAAGTTAATTTGTTCATCCTTCAGAGGTCACTAAGAAAGTAGAATCTTTTACTGTATCCTGAGTACCATCAGCCTGATCTCAAAGCTACAGAGAGAAAACAGTAAGGCAGAATATCTGTGCTGATTTTCTCCATGATGAAAACTTCTCTGTGTATATGCTGGTTTTAAGTACTATGCATGATCTTTCAAGGTCAAGAGCTCCCGTGCCCCATATACCACCTTTTTCTTTGTAGTGTTCCTATGTAGCAGATTTGCTTTTGAGTACTGGCTTAAGGTTAAAGCATTTTAATCTGATTGAGTCTTGGTCAAATGCATATAAATTGAAACTTGCCCACAGCAGGATCTTCATTCATTAAAAATTTTGTTTGTTTACACCCATGTAACAAAAGATGAAAAGCAAACCTCTTAGCCAGTGGGTGATGTTTCTTAAAAGAATTCAGGATGTGTTTGTTATCCTCAAAGTTACAAAGTTGTGTTCAACTGAAGGAGATGCAATTTTCCTTTCAGTGTTAGGTTCATCCCATGACAAGTAGAGTCCACATATTTTCCCTTTTCTCACTCAACATCAGGCAAGAATGGCCCTGTCTCCTCAGAGGGAGGAGTGTTGGCTGAGTGTGGAGCTGTCACTGTTGTCCCCAGGGACAGAGAGAATCACAACATAAATCCAAGGAGGAATGGCCTCATTTATGAGCTTACAGACCAGCTTGTATACTTTGGTCTGAAACAGTGGCAGCAGGTCACTGGTCCTTTGACCATCCACCTCCTAGAATGATTGGCTGGATGCTACAACACCCATTCAAAATATTTCCCAACACAAGACTGGAAAACAAACTGCATGTGCAGAGAGAGAGAATAGTTAACAAAACTGTCTTTCACTGTTTTCATCTAGTCTGCATGTGAAAGCAAAGCTCTCACAGAATGTGCAGAAAAGCTGGAGAATTTCTCTGCTTTAGCTTAGCATCCACAAGGAGCAACTGTTTTGTAGGGGCAGCTTTTATTTGCTAGTTGTGGCCTTTATTCCTCTTTAGTTCAGTATTTGCTCCACCATTTCCCTTTGCAGAATCTCTGAAGATTTCATTTAGAGATATGTAACAGATATGCACTCAACCCAAATTTACTTTGACTGAAAGCTGAACAGATAGAGCAGGATTGGTGAAGAAGACCTGCCTTGGTTAGAGGATGGCAGCAGGTCTTCAAACTAAATCTAGAGGATTTCGAGGCAGATTCACATACTGTGGAAGTATCCTGAAATTGTCAGCCTGGCAGCTCACCCTTAGTGAATCTGAGCTGTGGTCCTTAGTTAATCAGGTGCCAAAACAACTCTAAGCCTTTCTGCTCCTCATAAACAAAAAAATTCATTGTAGTAAGCTGCATCCCTAGCTAGATCCTCATATATATATCATCAAATAGGTCCTCAAGTTTCAGAGACACTCTTAGGTTTCCTTGACAAATAAAAACCTGTCTCTGGTTGGTGGTTTGTTTGTCTGGTCAGTTTGTCAGGTTTTTTTAATTTTATTTTTCATGGGGGCAAAATTATTCTGAGCTTGTGCTTGACACTAGCCAAAGAGAGCTCAGTATGACTTACACAATGTATGGGGCAGTGGCTTCCTCAGGGCATTGTTTCAAGCAGATCATTTTTCAACAACTCCAGAACACTACTTATTGATATTTTAGAGGTGCACAAAAGCTTGAAACTCTATTTTGTAGCTAATTTATTCCCTTGCTGCATGCTAGCCTAGCAACCACTCTGACTGAACCAGTCATATTTTCATCGTAGGTGAAGTTCAGCTTTAGGGAAGGGTTCATGCTGAATGGCCTGCTCTGAGATTTGCTGGAAAGGAAATTAAACTGCAGTTCACCGGAGCAAGCTGCCTTTTCTAAGGCCTTCAGTGGGCTTGTGCTTTAACACACCAAATAACAAATGCACTTTTTTGGAGACAGAGGAAAGTACAGTAACTTGAGAGCTATTTGGAATGGCTCAACTGCTGCTTTTTAAAAGAAATCCATCCTTCTCAGACTCCTGCCACAAAGGACCTAAAGGCTTTTTCCTCCTTTTTACAAGGAGACACAGTTATGCATTATTCAAACACTGGGGCTTTGGAAGCAAACTGAGAAACCTCATGAACACCTTTTGGTTAGATTTTTAGCAAAAATGTGGTTAGTTTACAGTTTGTCTCATAGTTCTGAATAATTTGGTATAGTGAGTACAATGCAGTCTCAGCCTTGTAAGTGCTATTCAGAGCAGTATTATTATTATCATTTAAAAAATGATAATTTCCTTAATTTTCTATATCTTTGCTTAAATCTTGTGCAAAATATTTACAAAATACATTCCATTTGACATTTTGGAAGTAGACATATCTTTCTAACCAATTTTTTTGGTGTTGCAGGCTAACCCTGCTGGATATCAGAGGAGACAAACCTGCAAAAGCAATCCTAGATTTTGAGGATTTGCTCTTTTTCTAGGGGTCTTTAACCTTGAGGATTTTTTCTGCAGCAATACCACACCAGAGGAGAAATAGGCCTGAAATTTATACATCAGTTTGAAATGTCAGATATTAATTAACATCTTGTTTTCAGGGTGCTGCTCATCTTGTGTTTTCTTCCACAAGAAGGCACCTCCACACACATGTACAGTGTTATTATTCTGACTGTTTGGGGGCACTGCTGTTAATTCACACATCTCCTGGCATGCTAAACAGAAACAAATTTATTATCACCTGATGTTAAAGGATGGGAAGATAAGTTAATGAAAAGCCAATGTAAAAAAATAAGAGTGTCAGGCACACTTGAATTATTGTAGCCCAAGCTGCTGCTGCTGTCAATGACAGGGGAAGTGGCAGGGCAATTACAGCACTGCCTCCTTGCCTGTTGTTTCTGGAACTTACTGAGACACAGATTTAATTCAAGTTTGGGATCTTATGCTCCTTGATAGACATACTTACCCAGATTTATGTAGATTTTGAACACATCTATAATTTTAACTTCAGAAAATCCTGTGATTCTGAATTTCATCCCTTAACTATGGGTTCTGTTAAAAAAACAAACCCCAAAACCCTACCCTTTTTAAAAAGAGTCGTTGCCTGAAAAGTTCATGGGGCATCACATAATTCTTTTGCGTTGGGAAGCTGTGAGTAATCACTTACTATTCACAAAACTCTCATTATTTTGCTCTCTATGGGATTTTTCTTTCCTCCCACTGGGTCTTTTCCAAAGTGATGCCTATTACTCAGTTTAGTCTTGTATAAAATATATTCAATTTTCTAGTAATTGTCACAAAATTCCTTTATGCCTTTTTCTGAAGAGTTTTACTCTATCATTCTGAATTAGGTGAGCAGTTCTGTTTGACTTAAGGATTTTTCAGAGCATTCATTATTTTTTCCAGGTGGAATATTCTTAAATAGAAAGACTTTTCAATAAAAAAAAATACACATAGAAATAAAAGGTCTGAAAGTGACACTTCACAAAAGTTTGTGTACATTCAACTTTACCCTTTTTGAGGTGTTACCTTAGGGCCTATCTTGAAAGCCGTGACCCAAAGTTTATATGCAGTTTCCTTCACCAGAAAAAGAGTATTTAGAGCATTATTCAGCATAAAGGTAGCTGGGTGAGAAGGTTTCAAAAAATGGAACTTAAGATGGTAGCAGTACTGATATAAATTTTAAGGAAACAGCTATGAATTTTAGGTTATGTGTTTTGCTACAAATTGTCTCTGGTATGAGCAGCAGGACCACACCATTTGTTTTCATACTCCTGTGCCAATCAGAATTTATTGCAACTGTTGCAAAAGGTACTTACACTCATCCGTGTCAATTTATTACCCCTCCTGACATTTTATCAATAATTTTTTTCTTTACTAAAAAGATAATTCTCAAAAAGAAAAGAACTTTCCAAAGCAGTCTATTTATGTTATAGATATATCCGGCTTCATGGTTTTATAACAGTTGAATTTATTTATGGCAAGTCTTCCACATTCCTGTGCCTAAAGAAGTTGAAATGTAAAGATGTTGCTAATATGAGCAACATTTTTGTTTATTTTTCTTATTCTCAGCATATATTACTTATATTTTAGATCTTAAGGTCACTTCTATGTGTGGTTTATCTAAAATTTAATTTTGTATTTTCAATTGTGCAAAGAGCATTGATCAATTACTTGGGTCTGTAAATGTGAACAGAGAAACAGGAGCCAGAAGCAGCTGTAGCACCCATCCCCTTTTTGTCCCCCAGCAGCTGGGGTGCACAGGGGGTACTTTGCTGAAGTATTTTTCTCTAACATAGTTTCTGGAAACAAAACATGGGAAGAAGAGTCTTAAAATACTGACAAAAATAGCCAGTCAGACATGATTTTTTTATTAGCAGTTGGGCCAGATCAATCCAAAGAAGTAGCAAATTTTTCCAGACACAAAATGTAGGTAGGTGCCAGTGGAGTTCGACAGTTCTGAGGCTTGGTTTCCTTTTAGTCCCTTAGGAAACTGCCCTGGGCAGGGGAGGGTTTTTTCCCATCCTGTGGCTGCATCGTTGCCTCACATGCACTGCAGAGCTGTGGGGGCTGTGCACTTTGTCTCAAGGACTTGAGATTATCTTGAGCTTCACGTTATTACTGCTCCCCCTGATTCATTTCAGGGCACACATTGTTTCCCACTGAAATCTGGTTCCATACTAATCACCACACTCAGACTCCAGATACAGCATCTTCCTCTGATAAAACAATGTCATTCAGGGGAAGATGAAATGGTAATTATAATCAGAGTTCAAGCTGGCAGGAGATGGAGCAAAAATTAAAAGTGCTAAATCTGTAGCATTTTGATTATCTGAAAAGTCCCCAGATTTTGCAGCAGAGCTGCTTTTATATGTGTAGTAAAGTGGCTCCTTGTAAATCAAGTCATAATTGTTCAGCTCTAGGTTGCAGGAGCCGATTTCAATTTTCTACTTCTCTACAGAATTCTCAGCTTTGATTAAGAGCAGAGGTATGAATAATAGGCTTCCCCCCATTAAATACACAGTCGGGAGAAAAAAGAAACAACAAAATATTCAAGATGTATTGTACAAAGTTGCAAGATACAGATAACATTTCTTTTAATATTGAGATTAAATTCCAGTCCTGTAAGTATACAGTCTCACTTATTAAAGTGAAATGAGATGGATAATGAGTTTCTGTAATACCCATGTCCACGTCAGATACGTCTGTGGTGTTCAGTAACATTATGGAAGTCATTATATGACATTTGCAAATCATTTCGATTTAGCAGCTTCCAAAGGTACTGATGCAAGGTTTGTTGGTGAAAGGGACAGGTAAAAAGCATTTTCCCAAGAAAAACACCCATTAAATAACATGTTAAATGTGTGATTTCTTACTATCTTGACTAGTGAACTTTGTCAGGATCTTTACTGTTCCCCAAATGGAAACTAGCCACTTCTGGCTGCAGGCAAGTGTGTTTATTTTCTGTTTAGACACAGCTGTTCAGAGACCCCAGCAACCACATTTAACTGGTCATTGTTCTGGTTCTGTATTAAGTATCAATTAGGTTTTCTGAAAATTTTTCTGCATGGCCTCTAGTAGCTCTATAGTTTTGGTCTTATCTACTTGGAGTGGTAATCTTATCCTAAAAGATTATGTATAATTTCAGAGAAATTTCAGGAGCATAGGATCTTTTCTTTCTGAAGGACAGCATGACTGTTATGGATAGAGGATTTGGAAAAGCTCTATTTTCCAAAATATTTTATTGTAAAAAAAAAAAATTAAAGACCTATGAATATGCTTGCTTCCTGGATGGTTCTGCTACAAAACTCAGTAGATGTTAGAGTAAAAAAGTCACATAACTTTAAGAAGATAATGTTGTGGTGAGTTTGCTGTGCTCATTAACTTCTCACCATAATACCATGTAATATTTGTGATCTTTAGTTAACCTATATTTCTTTAGCAGAAAAATAAGCAATGAAGGAATTTAATGAAGTGTTTACAAGACTTAGCAGCAAGTGGCTGTACTGAATTCATTGCCTAACACTGAATAACCAGCAAGATTCTTCAGCATCTACCAGATGCTACTTAAGTCTTTGATTATCAAAAAATGAATGTAAATTTAATTGCATAGAACCATATCTAAAGGGAAAGGGTTCAGATAATATAATCTAAAAATCATATTAAAACTTTCCCAGTGGCTGCTGGGGCTTCACATCTTCCCTCCCTGAAGCCACTGAGCAATGCCAGTGCTGTGACAGTCTCTGTCAGAAGGGCTGCAGTCACAGCCAGCCTTGCTTCGAGGTGTGGCAGGGCTGCACATAGTGGGAGACTTAGAAATGGGGAAAGAAGGTCTTGAGGGAGGGGAGAGTTTTGCAAATTTGAGATGTTGATGCATGTGCACTAACACAGAACAGCAGCACATCAGGAATCTTTGCCAGAATGAGGTGTCATTTTAGTGACAGTTTCAGCAGTGTGGAAGCTTTGTGAATTAAAATAGCAATTGCTTCATCTAATCTCAGGTATCAGCATGAAAACAGATCACCTGGAGGACTCAGGCAGAGGGGGGATTGCCCTGTGTGTACAGCAAAACACAGCCATGTGTGACATAAGAAACTTTACCTTTTGAATAGGTCTAATATTAGTATGGCAAATTCTCTGATTCTATGAAATGTAAAAAATAATTAATCTTTTTCTCTCAATTTTTTTTTAAAGGAAGCTGAGAGTGGAGAACTTATCTGCTTTATTCCCATTAAAGCTAACCAAGAATGTTTCACTCATTGTAATGTTACAGGGATTTGTAATTGATTTGATTGAGTTTAATTGATTTACTTCTATGGGCCCGCCTTAAAAGGAGTACCTGAATATGCCTCAGAAGCAAAGAAAATAACAGAGGCTTTGTGTAAAGAGCTGGTTACTTTGCTGTAAAGCTAGATATGTTTTTCTTTAAGAAGAAAGGATTAGCTTTTATCTCTATTAATTAAATTTTACTTAAGACTATCTTATAATTAAAAAAAAGGGTTTTCTGTATTTTATTTTTATATTGCCTTAAGGAACACAGGAATATACTGTAAAAATAGGAGTTTCTTTAAAATTTAAGTTGCGGCAACAAAACTCTAGGTGTTAGAGTCATAATTTTGAAAGTTTGTTCAGATTAGTGGCTTTTGAATATTTTCACTTGTGCCTTAGGTTCTAGCAAATGCCGGTAACAAAATCCATCTATAATGGTTTTATGCTCCTTTAAACAACAAGATGTAGAAATAGTACAATATAATGTAGATAACATGTTCTTTGAAAGAGAGGGACATAAAAAGAAGAAGCAAATAAATATTTGGTTTTTTACACCATTTTGGGTTTGGGTCTCTCTGCCTACAGAAACTACAAGTGTTGCAAAAGAAAATATTTAGTTTGTGTAGTTGTGCTTACCCCTGATATTTATAGTCTATATCTGGATTTTAATATTTGACTATTCGTTTTATGAAGCACTTCATGAAATAAGTTTGAACTTTTTAATTTCAATTCTTCTACTCGCTGAAGTCGACTGCAGTGTGACATTGAGCAGAGAATCATCTCTGATCACCTTCCCACCAAAGAGGAGCTTTCCTGTTGTGCAGGTGCATCTACCTCCTGCTGTCTGCTGCGATCACAGCCAGCCTTGCTCTGTCCTTTGGAAAGGAGGAATTGTTATCTACTTTCAGCTTCCAGCTGTGACAATATCCAGCAGAGGGGATGGAACAAAGCAACACCCACCTTGCTGCCTGAACTCTCTCCAGGCCCAGCAGTGTCCATCCCAACCTGAGATAAACATCACCTTCTGCAAGGTCATGTGTTCAGAAACTGTTCCTGCTGTTCAGATTCTTAATTAACCAAATAGACAGACACTACTCAGGTTAACTCTATCAGATTTAAGAGGAAAGGCAGGTCTGGTAGAGACATCACGTCCGTGAATTGCTTCTTCCCTTGGCCAGATTTGCCAAGTTTATGGTATATTTTCCAGTGACAACTACAGAAATGCAGAATAGAATTGTATTTCTGTATTCAGAGCAAGTGTAAGGAAAACATATGTTTCTTCTACTTGTTAGCAGTACATCAAGCCAGCTTTATGTCTCATGTCAGTAGGCATTTTTTGACATAATTATACTCCTCTTGTTGCTTTACATTCTAATCAATCTGAGTTGGGCAAAACTGCAATTATAATCAATGCTTATATTGACAGAGGAGAGTGATAATAGGGAATGGCAGAGGAGTAACAAGCATGGTTTGTTGTTCTTTTAAGAGCTTGCAATAAGAACAGCAGTTACATGGCCTAATTTACAAGCTAAACTCAAAATTTGTGAGTGTCCCAGTGGAACAAATTTTGTTATCCTTGAAAAAATATTCAAGCTGTCTGAGTTAATTAGATTGTATTTTAAACATTCTGACAATGTAGGTAACTTAATCTGATCCTGACAGTCTTCATAATATCAGGTGTGGTCAGTTTTAACCTGAGTTCCATTGAACGCTCATTTCTTAGCACTGCTGAAAACTGAGGTGTCAATTCCCTTTGTTGGGAGCAGAGAGAGGAAAACAAATCTGCCTTTTTTTCACTGCCACAACTGGAATGTCAGACTCTGTGCTCTCAGCTTCTCACCTCAGAGTTCTTCCCCTCTTTTTGCTGCATATTAAACTGCTGTTAAAAGGAGAGGCACAAGGTCATTCATACTCAAATCCAGCACCCAAACAGCTCCCAGTATAACAAGGAAAGCTTGATTCTCACCACATCAGGCAGGTGGAGTGTTGGGGAGGATGAAATAGGGAAACTTTATAAATATGACTGCTTGGCAAAAGATTCTGAAAATATGAAACCTGTAAGCAAAATGGAAATGAAAGCTGCCTTTGAGATATAAGATACCAAACTGTTAGTTACTGTACAACCAAAAACCAATGGGCTAGCCAGCTGAAGGAGAATCCCTCTGGATTGAACAATGTCTTTAGCAAAGAAGAGGATGCTTCAGCAGAGAAAAGTCCAAGGGTCAGAGAAACCCTGCCAGCGTGACAGGGAAGAAAAAAGTAGTTTTAGAAAGTAGTTTTTAGGAGTTAAAATGTAACACAGTATGGTAATGTAGTAGTTTTGATAGGTTGTATGTAAATTCTATAAGGATTTCTGTCTTCTGTTGATTAGATGTTGTACTATTACTATATTCAGTATAAGAAGAGATATAATATCATGGAACCAGACTTTTAGGTCACTTACACTTTCTCTCTTACACACTTACACCCTTACACACTTACTCTCTCTCTCACTCTTTTACACTCCCTTACTCTCTCTCACTCTCTTAGACTCTTAAGTCTCTTAGGCTCTCACTCTCATAGTCTCTCTCTCTCTCTCTCTGGGCCATGCTCTAAGCTGTGGCAGCTTAGGCAGAGCTCCTGCACCCACAACTCTTGCAAATAAACTGCATGTTTCCGGAGCTGCCCTGAACTGCAGAAATCACCTGAGCCGACTGCATCCCACGGCATCTTTTTATTTTCTACAGTGGAGCATCTCATCTGCCAGCCAGTGGCACCCTTTCTTCAGTGGGTGCTGAGGGAATGTGGAAATGGAGGGCATCATTCTCTCTGTGTCATGCAGTGTTTGCCTGAATGGGAGACACAGTGAGTTAGGCACTGAGTCTGCAGAAAAGACTGTTGTGATGCTAGTAAACAAATTAGTTGCCTGTACACAGCTTTTATCAGGACACCAAATTCCAGGAAAGAATATGGGATCAGGTACAGTGTGTAAGATTATGAAAATGGTTGTCTGAGGTCAAGTGTAGCATAGCATTGTGTCTTTGTCAGTTGTGTCTGCCTGTTGCTGAGGAAAAAGTTTAAAAAGCGGTGAAAGTGTGTATGGATAGCTCACAAGGTTACTGTCCCAGCACCTGAGTCAGTGTCTCTGTAGCTTCCCACACCAGGATTGACATCTGCATATTTGAGAGTGTTTCCCTAAATTTTCTGACTGTTTTTTTCCAGGCCATATGAACATTTGGCATCTTCTTTCCACTCTGGCAATGTGTTCTGGAGGCCATTTATGCACTTTTGGGCTAAGCATAGACTTGGTTTCAATGCTGCATGAAGATGTAATAAGAAATTACTATGGAGGATCACCATATTATCTGGTTGTTGGGTGGTCCATGGTGACCATCCATGATTTTTGGGTTGATTTTGATAATATTTGCATCTCTATATTTAATGGTATATGGACTGTGGTGTTCTGAACGTGTGGCAAAGGACTGGCTCTTCCCTTTGAAGCTGGGGACAGCATGTGGCTGCTTAGAGCTTGGTCCAGATGTCAGAGGTTTGGGGAGTGGACCAAAGTGGAATGAAAGCCCTCCTTTTCTGCTGGGATGGGGAAAGCACTTCATCGTAGCAGTGTGCCTTAAACAAAGGTTGCTTCAGGGCAACATTAATATAATTACAGTCCCTAGTCCAGGAATCAGCCTTCAAGGGAGTCTGGAAATACTATCTCTTTGTCAAAATAAATTTTAATTTAAGTGTTACCCATGTTGAATCTAGAGGCATTCAACTTGGTAATTCTTCAAAATGTATTTTAAAGCACCAGCCATGTATTTGGTGCCACATACTTGATATATTGGGTGATATTTTTGATTCAGTAGGAGACATATTTGAATCAGATGGTGGATTTGATTTACTGTAGGAGATATCTGTTTTGATAGATTATGCATCTCATCCTGCATTGAATAAGCAGTGATTCAACAGGGATGTGTCTGATTTGGTGAATAAAATATTGTATCTGATTTTGATCAATTTTTCCTGTAATACACACATTTATTTTAATAGTTGATGCATTTATTTTAGTTTGAAGTGTATCAAATTCTTCATGTAATGTTCTTTCTTCTGTTGGAATGATTTGTGGATTTTGCAAGCAATAGATACACATTTCAATTAAAAGTAAAATGTTCATTACTGGCAGCCTTGCATTCACAATATTCTTGAATGTCTCAAATTCTGCTCAGGTAGGCATTTGTGCTGGTTGGATGTAAGGCCCCTGTAAGGTATAAGCAGAAACATTTCTTTGACAAAACCATCAGTGCATTTTTAGGTGAAGGTAGAATGTCTTTTTGAAGAGAAACAGATTCTGTTTATGCCTCACATGAAGAGCTTCTGTGTGTGCCACATATATTTGAAAGTAATAATAATACATGGGTACTTTATAATCATCATCAACCAGGGTCTTTTCCTGCAGGTAAATATTCAGTGAGAGTTTTCAGTTGGAAAAAAGATGCAGGACTTAAGGCCACACTTTTAGGGTGTTATTGCTCTGACTTTTTTGTTTGGTTGGGTTTTTTTGTGGTGGGGTTTTTTGTGTTTGTTTTTTGTTGTGTTTTTTGTGCCATGACTTTGCTCCTTTCCTATCTAGGAATACAATGATTTGTAGAGCTCCTGATCACCTCTGTACCTAATCAAGCAGCCACACAATGTAATTTGGTACATATTTTCAATAAAGGGTAAACTACAATACATTTTGTCTAGCACCAAATTACTCTTATTTTATGTGTTTAAATTTTAGAGAAGTAAAGGTCATTTCCTTTACTTCTATCTGCATTTAGTTCCATGCTATGAAAACAGTTATATTGGGCTTAGCCCATCCTGACCTTTTGTATGTCACTACTTTTATTTAATACAAAAAAAATTGCTTCCAGAAGGAAACTGAGATAAAAATATTAAAATTATTAACCACCCCCCAAGCTGACACAAGATTATATAAAAATGTGGCCAACAGAAAAGCTGGAAGAGGCTTGGAAGAGGCAATCTGCAAGTGGAACTATCATTAGAAGCTGGTGCCCCCCAGCAGAGGTGCTGCTGAGCCCCAGGGGGAGGCTGGGGGGCTCAGCCTTCCTCCTTCCCCCTCACTCACGGGGCAGGCAGGGCTGTGCTGAGGCTCTGGGGAGCCGAGGTCTGCCTGGCCACAGCCCTCTGAGCTCTGTGCTGGAAGGCCCCATTTGTGCAGCAGGTAATGCTGAGCTCTTCTGGGATATTCTGATGACAAGAGTCAAGCTTTGCTGTTTCAGCATAAAATAATTGTCCTAAGGGGAAGTGGAATGAAGAGATCAGGTGTATTTGTGTTACCTAATTCTGATCCATATGTATAGATATAATTTTAGTTTTTAAGGGAAGAAGTATTTTACACCTTAAACCTACAGCATGGTATCCTCTTTATCACTTCAGAAGGAATGTGAGATCAGATAGGTGCCTTCACCTCAGCTGTGCCTGGCAGGATATGCAAAATAGTGATAAAATGGCTCATCTCCTCTGATACAGGTGTGGCTTCAGGTTGAGCACTCTCTGCCTTCTAGGAACTATTTCTGGATTCCCCCCGGAGTATTTTGCATCTCAGCACTGATCTGTCCTGAGAAAGCTCCAGGTGTGGAAAAGGGAAGAACTAAATGATGTAAAACAGGCTATGTGACTTAGGTCAGGATAAGTATTGCTGCCTTACTGTGTATTCTCCTGTTTGGTTTGTGCTTCCTTAGCACGTGAACAGAACAGATGCAGGGGCTGGAAGGCATTCCTGGTGCCTGTAAGCCCAGGAGGGATGAGGGATGCTGGCTGCAGGCAGGCTGACACATCTCTTCCATCCTCAGCAAGGTTTTCCCATAACTAGAATTTACTCCCTGTAGTGAATTGCTTGGGAAAATGTCTAGGGCCATATTCTCCTTCAGGCTCTGGGCTAGTTTTGGACAAGTACATCTCTACAATAGAGAAAATGTCATATAATGTTAAATAATAATAGCTATCTATTCACCTTTTCATCAGAAAGATGATTGATTGATTGATTTTGAGCTTTCTGAGAAAGAAACTTTGTCGTTCATGCACCCACAACCAAGCTTCATTTTCAGCTCTTGGGCAGCTCTCACAGTGTTCATGCACTTCAACAGTTGTGAATTTGAATATTTAAATGCTGTCAAACTGTTTAATACTTTATATTAAATTTTATTAGAAGTTCATGAAAGCTATGAGCATTAGTTTCTGCAAAAGATGGTAAAAAGCCCTCATAAATGTCTACATATGGAGAGCCATTCACAGACAAATCACAACAATACAAGTTTCTAAACTTGTAAAAAGTTGTCATTTCGCTTTCTTCTTGAGCAGCTGGGCTATTAAATTACCTGGGTTTTGTAATGGACAATACACAGGCTGCTGAGAATTAAGTATAAAGGAAAACATAGCCTTTTAAATTTCTTCTGACTTGTTACAGCGTGTAGTGCTGCATTATGCCATATCACATTGGTGTGATAGGCAAGTGAAACAAGGCAGTTCATGCTAATGAACAGGGAAACACAGCATTTTGCTAGTTACCAAATTCACTTAGAGTATTTCAGGGCATTTGGAAGTATTATGGGAGAGACAGTTATTGCTGAGAAGAGCTGAGCTGTAATGAAATTAGGGATGTGAAAACCATATGTTTGCCTCTGTTTTACCAAAGCATGAAATGTTCTCTTACTGTATATCTGTATCTTCTGTCTGCTTTAAAATAAAGGGTGTGCTGCAGGATCACTTGACTAGGGTACAGGAAGCAGATCTAAACATTAATTGAAAAGACATTTAATCTCAGCATGGTTTGTTTCAAATGGGTATCTGGCTTTATGGCCTTTACACCCAAGGCACATTTGTGTGCTGTTTACGATTATGAGAGAAAAACAACTGCAAATGTGTCCCAACCCTGTCACAATAATAGCACTTTGGAAACCATGAAGGAAAACAATTTTTTTAATAATCATAAAAATGTCCATGCTTGCTGTTGCCAGTTCATCTATTTGGCCAAATTTACAAAGTGCAGTATGAAATGGGTTGGATATTTTTCACTTTCAACTGTGATCAGGTTAAATTGTTTCCTCTAACTTTTCAGTGTACCCAAATTATCTAAGCCTTGGAGTGTTCACGAGTTTTCATAAAATTCATCTGTATTGCCTCAAAGTAGAAGCTGTTTCCAAACCATTCAATATAGCAAGGACAGCTGGAAGTGCCCTAAGGTGACATCTGTCTCTGCTGCGCTCTGCCCTTCGCCCATCAGTTCCTTGAACTGGAACAGTTTTCACTGTACTGTACTTGAGCTGGTCATTTCAGGTGAGGGAAGGCAGTCAGCATCAGACAGAAACCAATTTTTACCTCCTATTAAACTCCAAACATGAAAGGAAAGAAGTGCAGACAACCTTGTCATCTCCCTGTCTCAGCTGCTGAGTGACTGACACAGGTGGCTACCTGGCTACCTAGAGGGGAGTTCAGGACTCCTTTCAAACTATTTATTGCCCTGCTGTGATTTTTTATGGTTGAACTTCATGAGGACTGGACACACTGCAGAGGATGGGTGAGGGAATTTAAGGGCAGAGAATTAATCAGAAGTTGCCAGTGACTGAAAGGAAATGGGTTGGACAGTCTTCCTCTCCCAAGTATGATGGGCACATCAGGGAGTCAGAGTGCCAAAAAATGATAACACCAAATTGTTTTGATCTTAGGTGGGAACATAGAAATATTGCCTTGGATAATAAAGAAAGATACAAGGAACATTCTTTAGATCTTTCCAAATGTACTTTCAAAATCCTGTGAGGTACTTGAGATGGACAAAGCATTTTCTGTGGAGTTCTGAATTGCTTTAAAAATCAAAAGGCTCTGGTGAGTGTCACATAGAAGGATAGAAAACATAACCAGTGTCCTTTTCACTTCTTCAAAATTATTCTGGAGGAACATTATAGGGTTTTGACCTATGCAGTGGATTAAGACCAGCCCTATTCTGTTATTAAAAATGTCTTTCTAAGGTCACTTAACATTTCTGAAAATCTTTCAAGTGTACACCAGGGCAATGCAATGAATAACTATCAGCCCACATTTGGGCAGTATAAAATATTACAAACATCAAGTAAGGTTATTTAAGATAATTGCCTCAATAATCTGTCAAATTTGCAACAAAATACAAATTTTCTTTCTTCTTATAGTATTTTTTTAAAAAAATTGTAATCTCTCTGCATAATTGGAAAGATCTTTCTAATTTTACATAGTGTAGTTCAGACTGCTTTGTTCTTTCTGATGCTTTTCATATTTTAAAATCTATCTTCTGTACTTTCAAGGAACTCAGTCTTTCACAGTTTCTTTTCTTGCTTATAACTTAACACTTTGGACTGGCAGCATTTGACCTTGTCTTTCTTCATTGACCTCTGGGAGGTTTATTTAGACCTTGGATGTGTTTATATTACAGCTGGGAAGAAGTGGTGGCTTTTAGTACTGCAGTTACAGTTACCTGGGTGGGAAGGGGCAGGTCAGACCCGTGTAACAGCACCCTCTGTCCTCTCCCAGCATGTGAAATGCTGTTTACTTCTAAAGCTGCCCATCCCACTCCAGCTGGGCTGCAGCTTCTTGAAGCTACTTCTTACACGGGCCCAAACCTGTTCCTATTACCTGTATAAAGCTCTCTCCCTGCAGTGTTGCTCTTGCCATAAATTGCATGCCCATTGTTAGCCCCATTTCCTAATGAAGAAAATAAGGCTCACAGGATTTAAGGACGTGGTTTCCACCTTCAGAAATGCAGCAATTACCTGTGCATGGTTATTGCAGCTGCATACACACCGTGTGTTCCAAAACCAGTTAAGTGCATTAGATCCTGTTTCCATTACATTTGAACATCTGACATACATATTTGTGTACTGTAAAAGCAGCTGTGCACAGCTGGGCAGGAACTGCTCCCAGTGAATTCCACAAGGTCATTCAGCAAGTGAATATCGAACCTGGAGCTGGATAACAAGTCTCTCTTTTAGTAAGTAGAAAATAAACTGTTGTAAAAAGTTTCTTCTAGGTTATTTTACCTGTGGAGTTTCAACAGGTTTTCCAGTCTCTTAGTGCCACTTTTCCTAATGCTCTGCTTTGAAAAAGCTCACGATGAACTGTGCAGCAGTGTCATCTCTAAAACATGGGCACATGAAGCAGTAGTATACATACTTTAATAATAAAAACACTTGTTACTACAATAAAAATGTTGTTTCAGCTCTTTTTCTAGGCAGCAGAACAGTGGCACCCAGTGGCCATTCATGCAAAAATACTAGCCACTAAAATTTCACAAGCTCAAATATTAATGCAAAGAAAAATGAAAAGAAAAAGAAATTAGCACTTGTGTGGCTTTTGTTTCTATATGCCTCTAAATGTTCCTCAAAACCCTGTAAGTTTCAGACAAGTTTTAAGGACATTTCATGTTCTCTCATGCATATATCTGTGTTAACCCTACAATATATACATGTGCTTGCAGGTATGCCTGTAGCAGTTCCATTTAGATTTGTTTCTAAAAATAAATTTACTTCTTTTTGCTTTTAAAAAATCCTATTGGATGAATGGTTGCAGACAAATAGTAATTCACATCCCCTTGTCTCTCCATTATAGCCAGGAATGCTGTGGATTTGGAAATTGTGCTAAAAAACAAAGTTTTGTAGTTGTCATGAGGAACTGATCTTCAATGAAATTCTGAATGAATGGGTGGTGCCTGATGAGCCCTTTAGACCTGTGCTGAAATGAGCCTGTTACTTGGACTAAGCTGGGCTTATGGTTAAAAACTTTATTACCAGAGGATTGGAGTCTTTTTGTGAAGTGAGTCTTCAAAAGCAGTTGTCTGTTTGTCTGCAATTCCATTTTAGATCAAGGAAGCCTTTTCTATCAATACTGTCAAAATTTTTCCTTGAAAAATGTAGGTTTTAACATTTAAGATGCTCCACCAAATTCCAGTTTCTTATCAGAAAATAACCAGCCATCTCAGCATATAATCTCTTTCAGTTCTTATGAGGTTAAATGCAATGAGGTGAGTAAATTGTATAAGTAACTTGTGTCTATCTAGAGATTTTGTGCAGGCACTCTACTTCAGTTAGTACATAACATGTATTTGGCCCACACATATGGGCAGAAGATCCAGTATCTGTCTATCCATGACCTGAACCTAAAATAGGTGGTGGGTAACTCAGATGAGTTTTAGAAGAGTAAAAGAATTTAATGTAATAAAGATCTATTCTTTCTTAGGTTATAAAATATTTCTAGTTTAAAGAAAGTTTAACAAGCTAAGTTCACTTGCTTGCATATTGGAAGCAAAGTCAGTTTGATGTTTGAATTGGTAATGGCTTCTTAGCTGGAAAACTCATATCTTATGTTGAATTATTCTAAATCAGACAATAAAAATGATTTGACGGAGAACTCAGAAATAAAAAGTAAAAAGGCTTTAAATAAGGCATGTTTAATGTCCCATGAGTCAACAAAATTGCTTTGTGGTTTAGACTGATTTTATATTATTAATAGGACTGTACAACAATCTCCTACAAATCCTTGATTCCGTTGGTAATACCTTTTTCTTAGTGCAAACATAGAAATTATGCATATAGCAGAGGATGATAATAATTGTGAAATTAAGATCTATGAACTTGAAAAACTCCGGATATTCAGGATTTGATTAGAATGTTCAGCCACCGTGTGAGTAATTGCAGTTGGACCTGCCTTCTGTGTGCAGTTTCTTCTCAACTTAGAATTCTTCTCCTTCCCTCAGACCCAGAAAAAAAGATTAAAAGCCTGAGGAGTAAAAAAGTGGAATTGTGGGAACAGTTTGTAAATTACAGTGTCACAAGATGGATTAAAAAAAAATGCCCCTAATAATCTTTTTGCAGATGGGGTACAAATGTTTTGTACCCTGTTGTTGACAGCAGCCCATGAGCAAATATCCAAAAGCTTTTCTGAGACTGGGAAATGCAAACTGAGCTTGTTGCCTCTGAGCTGAACTTTGTGAAGTTTTTCTGGAGCAGTCATTTTCTTCCAGATGTCTCATACTCCCACCGAATATTGAAGGCTGATGAAATGAGTTCAAGGCTTTGGATAACAAGGTATAGGAAATCAAAGAGTGAGGAGAGCCTGGCCTGTTATACATATATCAGTGTTTGTGTGTGGGAAAAATGGGAGAAGATACCACTTGTCCTTTCAAAAACATTGCAGGAGAGAGAAGACTTGTCCCTGCAGTAGCCCAGACCCCAGCCAGTGTTAGATGCACCAACAGAGGGAGGAAAGAGATGTGAATCTCTGCAGAGGGAGAAGAGGAGTGCAGGAAGCACTTGAAGTGAGGGCAGTTGGCTGCTGGATATCCGTAGTGAAATGAGGCTGGAAAACTTTGGGCTGGGGACTTTGGCCACAGACCTGTGAAAATGTGCTCTGGGGGCTGAGGGGCCATGAGAATCCAAGAGCAGGAAGGAGTACTGGAGGTTATGGGAAGAATAAGTTAGAGAGTTTAATGTAGAGATATCAGAGTATAGACAGGAGTACAAGGGGAACAGAGAGTTAAAGCAAAAGGAAAAGAAAATAGTTGAAAGATAGATGAGATGTTTAGTACGTTGACAGAAAAGGGTAGGTATGAAGTCCCTGAAGACTCCAGGATTCACCTCAGAAGGAGAAGATTGACAGACCTTTAAGAAAGAACCTGAGAGAAGGGCTTGAACTTGTCCTTTGTTTTCTTGGAGGCTGGCTACCTAGGACGAGCATGGAGTTTTTAGTGTGTCTGGAGAACTGAACTAATTAATGAGGTGAGGCAAAGGTTCAAACCTACTGAATGTGCTGAGGAGGAGGGAAAGGCCTGAACTCCTGAGAAAACCTGATTATGCCACCTGTAAGGCAGAAGTTCTCTTTAGACTGTTACATGACTCTGAGAGGCATTGAGAGTTTTTTACAACTCAATTTGCAAGCCTAAAAGGGAAAACATGACCAGTAAAAAAAGAAGGTGCAGTAAACTTTTAAGATATATATGTAAACAAACACTGCTTGCACTATCAGAAACCCCTGAGAGGGAGACATGTATTTCTAAATACTCCCATCTTAAAGGCCATAACCCATCTTTCCTTTAGCAGCTCACAAATATATTTTATACCCATGTGGAAACTGTTGTAGTTGATTTAGTAGAATGAGTATCAGTGGTCTTTTTGTTCTCATTTTTATAAGCTGTAAGCCTTTATCCTTCCCATCATTCTCAAAAAACTAGAATATCAAGTGAATTAATCTATGAATCCTTTAGGCCTTGGCATCTCATGAAGTCTAAGAACTAAGCAGTTAACATTTGTAAAGTATATAATACGAATTTTAAGAGCCTTCAGAATTCATACACTATTCTGTTGAAGCTGTGAGTTGGGCTTTATTTGAATTATTTTGTTGTTATTGTTGTTGTTTGATGCTTTTTCGTGTTGCAGCAAGAAAGTAGGAAAACCTGGAGAGGGCAACAGCAGGAGATTACTTCTGCAAAGTTTGTGGTTAGACTTAAAATCTGTGCTTAAAACTACTGGCTTGTGTGAACAAGGTCATTGAAATGAATTGCACGGTCTTCTTTGTTTTTAACTAAAGCTTTTCCTTTGTTAAGAAAACAACAGGAAGAAGAACCTTTAGAGCAAAGGTCCCCAGGTGTTTTAGTTGGTGCCATCAGGTCTGATGGATCTGGATGTGGATGGCTGCAAGAACCATCCTGAGTATCACTCTGCAGCTTCCCAGCACGCAGTGCCACTGCAGGGCACTGCCCACATTTCCTGTGCCCCCTTTGGCCATCAGCACCTGTCCCATCTGTAGGACACTGCAGTGCCCAGGCCATCCTTAGCAAGGGCAGGGGAGAGCCTGCTGTCCCTGCAGGGGTGGGACACCTCCTGTCAAACACGGGCACGGGAGCAGAGCTCACTCCTCTCTTCAGACAGGCCCTGAACTTATCTTGAGTTTGCAGGGAAATCAATAGATGTCGATAGAGGATTTTTTTTTTTCTAAATCCTAGAGGTAAGCCGTGGGCAGTGTAGTGTTTTTCCTCAAGGAAATAGCAAATGAAAAATTTTTGACTGGAGAGGAGATTTACTGACTGTGTGGCTATCCAGAAGGTTTGGGGCTTGTATTTTCTGTTGTAACTGGGAAATATGTTTACTTACATTTCTGCAAATGAGGAAGACAATGCCTATACAAAGAGACTTTTTTTCTTTCAGCTGACTCAGAAGACAAAGTTTCCAGTGACTCATTCTCAGGTCCAAGACTCTCTGTTGTCATTCATGGCATGTTCAATAGAAGTGATTTATTGCCTGTCTGGAAGTCAAGACACTTGATCATTATCATCTTCTTTTTCCCCCACATCAACCTTTTCCCATCTTATGCAAGTCCAAGCTAATTTAGATAAGGTCAAGATCTAGGCCACTCCTTAAAAGTCTTTAACATGGCTTTTCCTTCAGTTCTTTCCATCTCATTCTTGAAACATCTTTTGTAGTATCCCCAAGGCAGATCGGGAAGAGAAGGTTAGAGGATAATTCAGTAGTTAAGCTATCCTCCAACATCTGATATGCCTCCAAGGCATTAAATTTTTGCTTGTATCTGTTAAATTGCTGGGAGCTTTCTTCAGTGGTTAATTATCTTTATGAAATATGTGGGGTTTGCAGTGATGCAGAACTCGGACAAATTCTCCTCATATTACAATTCTAAAGGTGGAAAGATAGATATTTCAGGTTTATCTCCATAAAATTTGGAATGTGTGTGTATATGTATGTGTGTACATATAAATATATATTTATGTGGAATAGCAAAAGAAATTGAAAGGCTATTTAACCCTCTTTATAAATGAGATATGTTCTTACATCATCCCTTCCCCCATTAGCTATGAATGCAGAAATCCTCTCTGAATATTTCTTCTTATGTTTAGTGTGAAAAGCAAAGCAGGAACAACATTTTTAAAGGATTTTTTTTCCTAAACCATCCTCGCAGACATTTTCTGAAAAGGATAATCCATCTTAAAACATGTTGACTTGCAAATTTGTCATGCCTCTGCCGGATTGGAAGAATGCTGCAGCAATTAAAGAGCCACCAGATACAGTTCTATCCTCCAGCAATATCCTGAGGAATATTGCAGAGTTGGTGATGGGCTTTGTGGGTTGCTTTTACCAGCTGAATGCAGAGCACAGGACAGGCAGGATGAGCAGGAACAGGCAGGAACAGCATCTGCACTACAGGGAACAAGGAGGACGGGAGGGAGGAATTTCTATAAGCACCTTTTCCCTTAAATCACCACTTGCAAGCAGGATGAGTGTTCTTTGTGTATATCCCTGACCCGAGTGCACTGAGACATCCCAGCATTTTTCTGTGGCTCAGCAAAGAATTATGTCTGTGTATTTATCGGGTTAAATTATTTTTAAATATATCAGTCAAAGTCTGTCAAAAACATCTATTATGCCAGATTGATTTGAAACACTTTTTAAAAATAATTTCTGATGCTATCTTCCAGAAAATGAAAGTATCTTATTCACACAGCCACTTAGTATTTTCATTCCATTATAAGAAGGCTAACATTAGTCATATCATCACTGTGATACTGAGTAAAATCAATGTGATTTTAATTACTTGTGCCCTATGCTTCTGCTGTCTAAGACTGCCATTGCACACAGAGTGAACCTGAGGCAAATTTAGGTGTCACTGAATTAAGTTTGGTTTGTGTTTGTAATGAAGGTTTTCACATCCCAGGAAAGCAAGCTGGGTGTGGCATTTGGTGCTATGGTTTAGTTGACGTGGTAGTGCTTGGTCAGAGGTTGGTCTTAATGACCTTGCAGGTCTTTTGCAACCTTAGTGATTCTGTGGTTCTTAGATTCTAAGCTGTGTGATGTGACTGTTTGATGTTTTGTTTCGAATGGATCTGCACTAAAAGACTGCACTGTACATGAACAGGAGCCAAAACAGGGAGTGTGTGCACTCCTAAGTCTGGGGGACACTGAGTCATGCCTGACAGAAATAATAAAGAGCAGGTAGAAGCAGCATCTGAGCTACCTGGGACTGCCACACTCCTTCTCAGGTTGTTTATTGTTTGTAGCCAGCTTAAACGGTGCAGCACTTTATACCTCTGACTGTTTCTGCAGTGGGGCTGGGCTGTGCTGCCACGGCCATGCAGCTGAGCAATGGGGAGCTGGGAGGGCCAGCATGGCTGGCCAAGGGATTGCAGCCTGATCCACATAAGGCAGAGAGGGGCCACTAACACAGGGACACAGCATGAGGCTGCCTGCCACTTGAACTCCTCTCCTGTAAATTGCAAGTCTGAACAAGGGCTGAGCAACAAGATTATCTTTGCTTCATTCAGCTTGCTGGATGATGAGCATGCAGATAGATGTTCTACTCAGCACATCTGAGAATAGCTGAATTTCTGCTCTTTACCATTCTGTAAATCTGCAGTGTCATATCCTAAATCCAGACTTTGCCAAATGTTTTCCTCTTTAGTTAAAGAACTGCACTGAGTTAATTTGCTTTTCTCATGCTCCTCCTTTTCATGAACATTCACATGGTTCTGTTCTGCTAGTCAGTTCTTCAGGGGAGAGCACGGGAAGGAATACACTTCAAAGTTTTATGAGGGTGCACTCACAGAAGCTTAATATTAAATTTAAGCTTGAAGATGTGCATGCCTTCATTTCTATTCTACTGTGTGGCTCTCTGACTCTGGAGTATTGAACATGCCAAGAAAGTTCAGAATGTGGCTTAACTTTTAGGAAAGCTGTCTGCTAAAAATGGAATGTACCTGAGGCTGGAACTAACTACTAGAGGAAATGCTATGGAAAAAAAAAAGAAAATACATGTCAGATAAATTATTCATTGTGAATTGTTTGCCTTTGACTTAAAAGGAAAAAAAAATACCACAAAACCAATCATGTTTTGCAGTTAGTTGTTGTAATGAGGCACCTCCACAGTTAGTTTTGAATTTTTTGATATTTTTAATTTTAATATTTGTCATATAAACTGCTTGGTGGTTTTGTGAGAAAATGTCATGTGAATTCTGCTTCCAAACTCAACCTCAGCAGGAAAAAATATTTGAAAATTAAGTTACTATGCTATGTATTGATAGGAAAGACCAATGTTACTTTCATCCTGAGGCTCAAAGTGTCTCTCTAGCAACTGGAAATAGAGTTAAGCTTGCCAAGAGTTCCTTGTGAAGCAGATGGAGAGGCAAGTAACAACCTTGATGAAATCTTGTTGGCTAAGCCTTCCAAGTATCCACGGGGCTCCCAGAGCTACCTATCAAATTAACTTGATTGCTGCCCTATATGAAAATATTCTTCACTTTTGTCAATGGCTGGAGCAGTTTTGCACCCTTCCCCCTCCCTGCACTGTTTGCTCCGAACAGTTAAACTCTCAATTATCTCTTCACATGATAAGAGTGATTACAGGTCTGTCCTGATTTATGAAAAACTTCCATGGACATGTTCATCTTTTCTCTTTAAAGGCTTTACACTTTTTTACTGGTATTCAAAAGACACCCAAGAATGTGATAATTAGTGTCTGCATACTTTTAATGGCTACGTAAAATAGCATTTTATGTGGCTGCATGCACTGAAGGATAGAAAAGGCTAATATTTGATTGTTGAGTTAGGCTGGTTTGCTGAATGCTGAGAAACAGCCTTGGACTCTGCTGGCATTCTCAGATGCACAAAATGATCCAAAAGCTGATTGTAAGATGATGGTAGCAGTCTCTCTTTTCTTGCTGCTGGTAGGTTCTGAATATAAATCACAAGCTGCGTATGCTTCAGCTGATCCTCTGTTCCTGCAGTGACCTTAGAGTAAATGTATTGTTTTTCATTTATATTTAAGAACAGATGTTCTTAAATATGTATGTTGGGACTTGCTTCCCTAGCTGCACAAACGAAATCAATATTTCACACACATTCTGTGTCGGCAATTAGCTGTTCTCCATCAGAAGTAATGTCTGCTTTAGAAGTTTCCATACCATCCATTCTGTTTGGTTTTATTCTTCAAGTGTTCAACCAACTAAAGTGGGATCGAAAGTTTGTTTAATTGACATTTCTTTCTATTCCACTGCAAGAAAACTGTCTATACAGAAAGGACACTGTGAAGTGAGTAGATGTGCAGGTGTACAGCCATTGATGTCCTCCCTCTGCTTCCCCCATATGCTACTGAGTATTCACACCTGTGTCTGTGTGTCACTTTAATTATTAAGAGCTTCTCAGTTCACAAAGCCAAATCATGCTCTTTGATATGCATGGATCACCTCCTCTGAAGCTGGAGAATCCATAGCTGGTCCCTCCATAAACCATACATGATTGTATGTGACGTGGCCTTCAGGGACTGCAGTGTTCACCTGTGCCCGGCAGTGGAGGCCGCCTGTGCTTTCTGAGTGGGCAGGCTTTGGGAACTGCTACTGCTAGAGGCAGAGTGGCATTCCCAACCTGTCTGGAGAGCATAGGTGGCCAAGCCTTGCAGGAAGGCACAGCCTCAATTCATGTGGGTCTGACATTCCTCAGTGCTGGTTTCACTGTAAACTGGAGGCCAGATTCCAGCAAGCGGAGGAAGGACAGATGGTGCTCAATGTACAGAAGAGTGAGTCACAAGAGCTTTGGATCAGACAGAAGAGATGCAGCTGGCATCTTTCAGATTGCTGCTTTTGTTGTGGTTCTGAATTGTTTGCTGCTGGGTTTAAGGGAAATAGATAAGACTCTGAGTAAAAAGCAAGATGATGTATATTGTCAGATAAGTGCATGAGTAGGTACAAGAGAAGGACAGGGAATAGACATGCAGGCAGTGGTCAAGCATCTAAAGTAGTATTCTGAATCATTGTAGCCTGCCAGACTTTTTTTTGAACCAAATTGGCAATTCTTGGACTAAATTAACATTGATTTAGAAATGCTCAATTTATAGAAATTATTTTTAACAGGAAATATATATCTGTATTTTAAAAAGTTTTTTGAGCAAAGCCCATTTGACAGGTAGGTACTGTGTAGACAGAAGAGTTTCAGATCTGTGTGGAAAGAACAAATTGTTTGTGGAAAGAAATATTGTTCATTCCATGAAAGGGGGTGGGGCATTTCTTCTCAAACTTAGATAGAAAGAAAGCCGGCTTTCTAAAGACATTTTCTTTAAAATGTATTTAAGATTAAATTATTGGCAAATGCAAGTTGAGTTTGTTGATAATAGTTTCAGGTTCATTCAAAATATTTTCAAAGAATATGATGAAATTATGATGGATGCAACTTAGATCTTTCAATTTTTTTATGAAATATTGAAAATTCTTAAACTTTTGCTGGAAATTGGCCCCTCAAACTGATTTTTGATTGACTGAAAACAGCATTTTTTAAAATCTCAATAAAAACAGATTTATGTGTATAAATACACACACACACACACATGCATATATTCTCCTGCGTTAATGTGGTTCCAATGTAAAAAAGTATAATTCCAGATCTTCTTCTGGAATGTCCAAAGAAGAATTTCTCATTGAGGAACTTTCCAGTAGCAGAGAGGGAAGAGGGCAAATTATTCCTGACAGTGTCAGCCCTATTTTATCACCGAAGTGCTAAAGAGAAGGACAAGGACACCTCAGTGCTGCGGCAGGGCCTAGAGCCCAGCACACACTGGGGGTGTGAATGTCCCACCCACGGGAGCAGCAGTGGGGTTTGATCCTGCCGGCTCATTCCAGTGCCTGAGGGTGTGCACATCATGACTGTTGTTTGAAGGCTGCTCGTTCTGGGCAAATCTGTTGGAAAAAGGAAAGTCTTTCTCATCTCATGCTAATTCCTACAGATGCAACCACAGAGAAACATTATGCTCTATGCGAGGAGATTGATCTCTTGGAATGGAGACAATTTCTTGTTTTTATGAACCTTTAATGAGATTAGGGGAAAAAAAATAAACCAAAAACCCACACATAATTTAATAAATTCGCTAAGAAGATTATTGAACTGAAGTGAGACAAGTTTGAAAATGTATTTCCTGTTTGCCACATTATAACTTTTTCATTCTTCGTTTGCCAGGGCTTACCTGGAGGAAGCTCTTCTGCAGAAGGTGATTGGCACTTCCCTTCTTCAGACAAAAGATGCAAATATTGACAAAAATAGTCATATAAAAATATGCATACAGGTCAAATAGCTGTTTTTCTCTTGGAGAAAAACCAATCTACTGAAGATACAGCAGATTCCTTAGGTGATGTAACCTACACTGGATGCAGCTCAAGTCTGGATTTACTCTGCTAAACCACAGCTGTGGCTTTGGCTCTGGCATACAGGCAAAGAACTTCCTATTAGAAGCCTGAAGCCTTCTGACAAGTTGAGCTCTCCATAAGAGGCATGTATGGGGCCTGAATTTGAATTCCGAAATGTTTCAGTGTTATGGTGGTGAAAATCTGTGCAGCATCACCTCATTCCCAGTTCTGACAGACTCATAATTTCTTCCTTAAAATCCGCTTCCTCTGTTGGCCACATTTTAAAATAACAGCTTCTGAATGCTATTCATATTTGCAGTTACCTATGCCGAGAACACATGAAGAAGGAGTGACAGTTTCACAAATAAAGCTTGTAATAGCTAAATAAATAGAGACAGTTTGGAAATAAATTATTTTCATATGCTTAATATTATATCAAGTGAAATATATACTTTGCATTCATTTTATTTTTTTCACAAAGGAAAGCAAAAAAGCCCCACACCCCCATATAATTCATGCAGTTTTTCTCTGAAATACTCTGTCCATTATAGTATCCATACTTAAAATGGTGTACATCCTTACTTTCTCTGTGCTTTGGTCAGACACAGATTTGCCTCCACCAGCTGGTGTACAGTGATTCCATTCAGATGCAGAAGCTTGTGGATAATATGCCAGGATAATATACCAGGTTACCTGACATGTATCATGGAGTTCATGTGACACTTGGCCTTACACTCTGTACTCACTGGCTTCCTGAGAAATTTGGAAGTGTTGCTTCTGACAGGGAGAGTTGAGAGGGCTTGGACCTTTCCTCCTGAGATGACCTTGCAGTAGCTGTGGTCTACAGAAATGCTAAATTCCCTTGAGATAAAAGCAGGCTGCTCAAAAAGTGTCTTTCTCAGAGATTTGTACTCAGCTTCTACTTTCCTTCCTGAAGTACTTGTAAGGCATTTTGCACTTTTCCAACTGTACTTGCCAAAGCTTTTTGCTGCCTTACTGGCAGGAATCTCAGAACAGCAGGTGCTTCAGTGTGAGCTTTGCGGTGGGTGCTGACCTCTGCTCCTGGGTTAGCTGTCTTAAACCCAGTTTGCAGCAAAATGTAACCCCCAGAAGCAGATTTTAAATCCATCACACACTTCCCAGCAGAACAGTTCCATTCAATTACAGGATTGTCTTGGTTTGAGAGAAATTTGGAGGAGCATTTGAAATGAATGTATCCTGTAACAGAAGGCAGCTTTCTGCAGCCCCTCCCCCATAGGTTTGGAAAGGAATTTCCTTGGAGGAAAGTGAAAAAAACCCTATTAATTTAACAAGCAAAGTGCATGCAGGCATGGGAAAAAAAAAAGAATGAATAATGTTAAATAATAAAAACTCTTGCTGTGGAGAAGAAACTGGGGTAGATTTCAGAGTTCTTTGTAGGCATGTCTCTCTCCTCTCCAGAGCTGGGGTTTGGCGTGGGCCCCTCCAGGCCACAGTGTAGGGCCTCCTGGTGATGTTCTGGTGTGGCTGAACATTCCAGAAGAGAAGAAGAAGCCAAAGTCCCAGGAAACTCCTTCCTTTAGCTAACAAACAAGAAGCTAGCCAAAAAGCAAAAGGAATGTAACTCCCATCCCTGATGCAGAGAGCCAAGAGCTGGCTCTCCAAAGCAGGAAGATGCTTCCTCTGCTCCACTGCAGGAACGCAGGAGAGTTTGTGTCCTTGAGCACAAACCCCTCTGAAAAATTCACATGGCTTCTCTCCCCCCTCTCCTGAGAAACAGCGTAAAGACTCAGGAAGGCACAGAGAGCTTAAAGACTCATGTCTGGCATAGGGCAGATGATAGGGAATACAGTATCCTACAGTCCACCCCAGGACAAGGATGCTGCAAGTAAGATGACTCCAGAGCCCAGTGTGCCAGTTTAGACAAATTTGGAGAAAAAATATCCTCTGATAGAAGGCAGGTTATATCACCTCTTCCCCACCAGGTTCAGGAAAAAAGAAATTTTCCTCAGAGGAAAGTGAAAGAGATAAAAATTATTTACTTAACAAACACACAGGAAAAGGATAATTATGCTGAATAATAAAAGCTCTCACTGTGGAGAGAAACCTGGGAAGATTTCAGAGTCCTTCTGTAGGTGTGGTGTCTCTCCTCCTCCTTGGAGCTGGGGGCCCACCTCCAGGGCCTCGGTGGAAAACTCTCCCAATGTGTTCTGATGTTGAAACAGTCCAGAAGAAAAGAAGGGAAAAACCAAAGTCCCAGGAAAACAAAGTTCAACTCTCCATCCCCCTCTGCAGGAAAGGAGCTGAAAACTGGCTGAAAAGCAAGCAGGGTGCTTCCCCTGCTCCTCTCGCCGCAGCAGGACGCAGAGGAGTGTGCATATCTGTGTCCTTGAAACAACTGCTTTGGAAAATTGGCTGGTTTTTTTCCTCTCCCCCCTCTCAAGCTCAGTTTAAAGGCACAGAAATGCACAAAATTAATTTCTGGGCACAGAGTGGCAATAGGGAATACACATCATGAAGTCACCCCAAGACACCCAGGTGGGTTGAGAGTACATTTTTTCTGGCTCATGGTTTCTCACCTGCAGTATGTGAAGGGTCTCCCCTGATGCTGGATTGCTGATAATCTGTAAACCTAATTCCAAGTCTGTCTGAATTCTAAGTCTAAAAATTCCCTCAGAATGGGGCATCTGTGGTTTGGGGTTTTTTTTGTTTGTTTGTCTGGGTTTTTTTTCTTTGTTTCTTTGTTTGTTTGTTTGTTTGGAGTTTTTTGTTTGGTTGGTTTTCTTTTCATTTATTTCCTGTGGGAGAAGGGAAGCACTATATCTATTTGGCAGATGTCAACTTTCCTTACAGGTCTCATTTTCAACCTCCATTTTGCTAGGCTGAAGCTATGGAGAGTTAACCTTTGTCCTAAGAAAGTCTGAAGTTATTAATCAAATAATTATCAATTTCTTCCAATACTGAGTATTCCAAGGTGATAAAAGCCTTTTGGTACTAGGGACAAGTCCCAGAAATGGCTGTGTAAACCAGTGTTGAGCCTTGTCTGCAGACTCATCACTGCCTCACTCAACCCAATTTCTTACAATATCCAGCAACCTGTGACAAACCAGAATAATTGTTTAAATTTTTTTTCGAGATTTTATTGACTGCTAGGTAGCAGTGTTAAGTGTCCTGGGTTGCAGTGTGTTCTGTTCCCATCCTCAGCAGCTGCTGAAAGCAGGTGGGCAGTGTTTCCTGGCCTCCTCCCTCCTGACTATCTTTCAGTTACTGGCCCATCAGTGCCCTGCAGCCTGACCCAGAGATAACTCCCTCTGGACCATCTTCTGTCCATGGCCCATCAACACCTGCCTCATGGCTCATCATCCCATTGGGAGGTGCTCCACCCAGGAGGAGGAACCGAGCACTCCATCCTGGATAGAATCTGAGATTCTGAACACCACAGACACCCTTTCCACTGCATTCCCAGAGGACAGGAGCCACACTGGACCTTCTGAGGAAGAGAAGGCCCCTTCTACAGGGTCACTGCTTCAACAGAACCACAACCACTTTAGGAGGACTGCAGCCACCATTTTATCGGACTGCTACCGCCACCCTGACTAACAGGGCGTCAGGTTGGATCCTGACTCTGTCAGTTTGAACCAGTGTTTTCTGCCTTTTTTTTTTTTTTAATTTCCCCATTAAAGTGTCGTTCTGACTTGGTGCGTCCCACAGGTTTGTTTTCAAACTAGTACATTAAGAGAAACATTTTTACTGAACACTGTGACAACATAAGTCTAATACTTCAATTTTGCTCACTTATTCAGTTAGGACTCCAGCAAGTGAAAGCACTGTCAAGCCCCACCAAAGATACAGCTGGGAACTCACCTGGTAGGTTTTCTGTCTGTCTCACCACTACCAGGGTGTTCACTAGGTTTGTTTCAAAGAAAGGGCTCTGAATGTAGAAAGGCCACTGGACTCAATCAATATAAAAGATTTGATGCACTCCCACTAGCTACCACTTTTATTGTGTTACTGATCTACTTTAGCTTTCAGAATATTTTTAATAGTAGTAACTTTTAGTTGCCATTAATGCTACAACTATCTTCCATGGGAGCACTTAACAATGAAAAATGCACATGAAAAATTGCTGGAATTTAAATGAAAGATACAGCATGTGGAAAAGTAATTTGATCATGAAAATTTTCCACAACCTTCCATGGGGGAAAAATACTGAGTGCCAATTGGTATTTTAAAGCTCAGGTTAAATTCACATCACAATGGCAGAGGAATACAGTAGATCAGTTGTAAGGAAAGATGAGCTACAGCTTAAATGGTGATTATGTCAGATAAATGGACAGAATCTTAAAGGTTGCTTGTAAGTATTTTAAGTTTTTATTGCAATACTTTATCACTAAGGGAAAGTTTGAGTGGATATAGAACCATCTTTACATACCATGCTCCAGTACCTTCCTATACATTATACAGGCTGTAAGAAGATTGATTGGCAAACTGGTCTGTTCACGGGAAGCATGGGGAACTTTGAAAGATGAATGACCGAAAAAAATGTAAAAGTGCTGTACTGCTATCTGTCCAGTTATTAGCACATGCATGCAGAGTTGCTCCATTTAATTCACTTTTCTCCAAGGGGGAGTCACTTCCAAGAAACAGCCCAAAACCTTCATATATAAACCCTTTTGGAAAGGCTGCTCAGTCCCTGCAGAACATGACGAGGCAGCCTCCTGTATTTACAGAGAACAGAGTCCTGCTAGACTCCAATTGCTCTGTGGTGAGCACTGACCTCAACACCCACTGGGAGAAGGGAATTTGAAACTCAGAGATTCTTAGCACTGTGCAGGATTAAAGGTTCCAATTTCACTCCATTTAAATGCATGCTCAAACTTTTTTCCAATACCTTGAATTAGATTATCAAAATGGAATTAAATTTGAGAACACCAAAATTTAATGTAGAATGGAACACTTATTTTCTTGCCTGCCTCAACTATAACAAAAAGACCCCTGTGCTTTTTGTATTTTTATGGCAAGTGCCCAGTGTGAAAAAGAAAAGAGTATAAGGAAAATTAAGAGCTTCCCTTTGCTGGATTCCCTAGTAGCACTCTAACTTTGAACAGATTGGTATCCACAGCTCCAGCTTCAAACCCTGAAAGAAAGTGGCTTTGTCTGATAGTTTTATTATATGTTTTTAAACTACGTGAAATGAAAGAAGTGGTGATTTAGAGGTTCTTCAGTGCTTTACTGACTCAAGTTCAGATTATAACAGACTGCTAACCCCTATTTCTCACCTCTAACACCAACCTATGAATTATAAACACATTGGCACAATTGTTAGATTATTATTTTTTTATAGCTCTCAATTTACAACTCTAGATGTCCTTGAGCTGGTTCTCTGTATTTGTTACAGTCTCCTGAGGGAGGACTGACTAGTGACTCCACATTTTAGCTCAGAGAAAATTCAGTCCCATTCCGAAGTCTTCAATTTTTCATAAGGCCTTACTGTTCCTCATTGATTATGTACTGAGGATTAATTATGCTGCCACTTAATCTATTTACATGCTTGGGCAATATATGGGCCCACTTATTCTGGCATGGTCAGCATTTTCCCCCAGAGTAGGACATGCTTGTTTTATTAATTGCAACATGTTGCCATTAGAATGCATGGAAATGGTTGGTTATCAAAGCTGTATTTATTCCCTTCATAATCTATGAAGATATTTTACTCTGTGACTTTGAGAACTGGGCTATCTACATTTTTTGCCATGAAGGCATCAGAAAAAATTGTGTTTCATAAAAGAAGATTACTCTCTGGTAGGTTGTTTTACATAGGTCAGTGCACTGTCCAAAGAAATATGATATTATGCAAATCTTTTTCACATATACGATGAAAGAAGTGTGATCAAATATAGGAAATATGTGACATGGATTCCTACCTTTAATAGTCAGAAATTTCTTTTCATTCATTTGCACATATTTAAAGATAGAAAGATAGATGGATGTTAAATATACAATTTAAAGATTTTCTCAAAGTTCAGAAAGAGAAAGTAGGATTTAAAATAGCAAAGAACTAAGCCTTTTGGTGAACTGACACTATGGCTCCTTCAGAGCCTAACCATGCACTCTTCCAAGCAACCACAAAAGAGCTAAAAAAGAGGACATCCAAGGAGGTTTTTTCCAAAAAATGCTGTGCTGTGCCTTTGCAGGGGGAAAACATCATTATTGCAGTTTACTTCCCTTGCTTCTCCAGAGGCTGCGTAGGATTAGTCCCAAAGTTGTTAGGAGAATGCTAGAAAGCCAGTGCCATTTCCAGAAAGGAATTGTGCTCTAAGGCCATGCCAGTTCCCCAGCACAACCTAACATCTCCATATGCAGATGCATAAACTTGTATTTACACAAATAAATTTCTTCCTCTCTATTCTATACAATATATACCTTCTGTGAAAATGGTTCCTGTCCATGTGACGGAGTCACTGAGATGATGTCTTTGAGACATCACCTGATGTGATATACTGCCACCTAAAATTACAGAGGCAACTCGACAGCTACATTGCCCAAAGGGCTGAGTAGCAATATCAAGTCTGGGCATTTGTTCCTCTCATTCCTTCCACCAGGTCCCCCTTTTGGAACTCCGAACTTTTGAGATCCTAAGGAATGGGAATTCTGCTACATGAAAAGTGTAACCATGTGTCCTGGGTTGCAATGTAAAATGTACCCAAAAGTCTGTATTCTGTCACCATCTTCATAAACTGTTAAAACTGGTGGGACAGTGTTCCCCACCTCCCTCATGACTCATCCCTGATAAGCTCATGAGGCTATCTTCTGTTAATGGGCCAGCTGTTGACACCAGCTGGGGCAGAGTCTTTTATCTCTCCTATACTATCTCCTGCTAATGGGCCATCACCACATGACTGATAAGACTGTATCACCCATTGTGAGATGCTCCGCCCAGAGGGAGGAACCAAGCCTTCCAGCCTGGATATAAGGGGAGATTTTGAACACCACAGGCAGCCTTTCCACTGGATGCTCAGAGGAAGACCAGACCCTTCTACATCACCACTGGACCTTCAGAGGAAGACGAGACCTTCTCTACAGAGCCACTGCTTCAGCGGAACTCGAGACTTGGTGTGGAGACGGGAGAGACTCTCTCGTCAGCACTGCGGGTTTTCCTGCCGTTTTTTTCCTCTCTGCTGGAAGAACCCCAGGATCCAGAGCCTGTCCTTTCCCTGCCTCGCTGGGAGCTCAGCTCAGATTCTGCTGCCTCAGCCTTCGCTGCTCTGCAGCCCTGCCCGTCCTGCCTGCCGAGACCTCCGGGGATTCCTACCACAGCTCCGCAGCTCGATACATCTCGCCTGCCACCCGGAAGTTGTGCTCCTACTGCTGCTCCAGCCTGCCTGGACAGGAGAGCCCGGACAGACCCCAGGATCAGCTGCCCAGGGAGGTTTGTGAGGCCTTTCTTCCATCCCTTTTTCCCGAGATCTAATCCGCCATCACTGCGTGCTCCCCGAGCTCGCTCCGGAGCGCCCCCTGCAGCCGCGGGGGAACCATCGCATTGCCCTGCTCACCGGGAGCCGCCAGCGCCCCTGCCGGCTGTGACTGGCACTGCACCAGAGGGGAAAGGGCCTGACAGCCGAGAGAGGCTGCACTGGGTTTGTGCTTCTGTTTGTTGTCACCACTGTAGTTATTGTTGTTTGTTTGCCTGTTTATACATCTGTATTTTAGTAAAGAACTGTTATTCCTATTCCTTATATCTTTGCCTGAAAGCCCCTTAATTCCAAATTTATAATAATTCAGAAAGAAGGGGGTTGCATCCTTCACCTCAAGGGAGGCTCCTGTCTTCCTTAGCAGACATCTGTCTTTTCAAACCAAGACACCATGTGAGCAGATACTGCAGAAATGTGTTCTGAAGGTTGGCTTATTAACTTGGTAATAAATAAATGTTGTATAGAGGCTGAAGTTAGAGATCAGGAAGAGGCAGAGGTTTTCTTCTACTGCAAAAAGCAGAAAATCCACCACTAATGTTTTTTTCCACACTTAGGAATGTAATAGTTCCTTCTTGGATGTTGCAGCAGATGGTTTTCATGTGTTTATATTCACTGTAACCATAAATTCCAGAATAACAGAACCCCTAATCCTCCTCTTTAGTTCACCTAGTAAAAGATAAAGTTATTAGTATGAGACAAGAGAGCATTCTTAATTATCAAAATAATCCTAAAAGCTTCTAGGTCTGTGACATGCAGAAAGAGAAGGGGGTTGAATACCATTTTCCACTTTTTTTCTTTTTTAATGTGTGTAGGGAGTATTTTTAGCTAACTGCATCATTTGTTTTCTCAGTGTGATGCTGCTTGTGTCAGATGCTGGTTGTGTTAGATATTTGAGAGTTCCAGGTTCGGTGTTTCACACAGCATCCAAGTCAGTTAATAAGAGAAAATAGGCAGGGCTTCATTAAACACTGAAAATAGTGCAGATTAGGCTGGTGTGCTCAGAATTGGTTGCTGTAGTCATCCCAACACTGATCTCATTTTCACGGGAATTTGCTCTGAGCGAGTTTTTTTTTTCTCACCCAATATTTCTTAAATACTTGCATTATTCTAAGACTGCATTTTACACTTGGAAATTACATTTGGTTAGCAGTGGTGTCTATGAAGAGATTTTCTCCCACTTTAGGACAAATACATAGCTGGAGGCCTGGGAAGTGTCTGTGCAGTGAAATACAGCAACTCCTGTGCTCACACTTGCAGTGTCTCTGTAAGAGGGGAGATCTAATGAGCAAATAGAGACCTCCAGGGACTTCTTATTCAACACCTTGGTGGCAGTGACCTCACTGATGTCTCTCAAACACATGGTCTGTTAACTGCTTGAGATTTCCCAGCATCTAAGACTGATGCCAAGACATATAGGGCCAGAACAGACTGTTAATTAATATTAGTGTAAATTTGGTATTATTTTCAGGCAGCAATCTCTGTTATCAACTCAGTAGCTTTTGTATGACAGATCATATTTTGACATCACAAAATTAAGTTTCTCATATTCAGAGAAACTCAGGGTTTACTCAAGTCACAGATCTTGACTGTGAAGACATCCCTGACTCTCCACCTTTGTTACATGACTGCCGAGAGCCATTGGACTCCTGAAGTCTGGCCTGGTAATCTTTCATGCTGATTTGGTATTGAGATGTAAGTCTCTTTATGTTGTCATTTCCCTGGTAACTTTAGGATACTGAGATGATATTAAACCACCAGTTTCAGTAAGAGTTCCTGCTCTGTCTCTCCTGTTGCTATGTGAGTGCAAAGGAAAAAAACTGACTTATCATCTCAGGTAAGACAGGCTGGTGAGACAGTGTGAGGGTTATGCCAGTCTGTCATCAGCACATCCTGCCTGCCTTACATGAAAGCACAAGCATGTGTGAGGGTACACAGAATCACAGCATCACCAGGCTGGAAGAGACCTCTAAGATCAAGTCCAACCCATGCCCTAACACCTCAACTAAACCATGGCACCGAGTGCCACATCCAGTCTTTTTCTAAACACATCCAGGGATGGTGATGCCACCACCTCCTCGGGCAGACAATTCCAGTACTTCACCACTCTTTCCATGAAAAACTTTTTCCTAATATCCAACCTATATCTCCCTTGGAATGTGTCCTCTCATTCTGGTAGTGGTTGCCTGGAGAAAGAGACTGACCCCCACCAGACAACAGGCACCTTTCAGGAAACTGTAAAGAGTGGTAAGGTCACCTCTGAGTCTCCTTTTCTCCAGGCTAAACAACTCCAGCTCCCTCAATTATTCCTCATAGGGTTTGTGTTCCAGCCTTGTTGCTCTCCTCTGGATGTGCTCCAGCATCTCAACGCCCTTCCTGAACTGAGGGGCCCAGAACTGGACACAGTACTCAAGGTGTGGCCTCACCAGTGCTGAGTACAGGGGAAGAATGACTTCCCTGCTCCTGCTGACCACACTGTTCCTGATACAGGCCAGGATACCATTGGCCTTCTTGGCCATCAGAGCACACTTGCTGGCTCATGTTCAGCCGGCTGTTGAACAGCACCCCCAGGTCCTTTTCTGCCTGGGCACTGTCCAGCCACACCACCCCCAGCCTGTAATGCTGCAGTGGGTTATTGTGGCCAAAATGCAGGTCTCGACACTTGGACTGATTAAACTTCATCCCACTGGACTCTGCCCATCCACCCAACCATTCCAGGTCTTTCTGCAGAGCCCTTCTCCCTTCCAACAGATCGACAGATGTTCCCAGCTTAGTGTCATCTGCAAATTTACTAATAAAACACTCAATACCCTCATCCATGTCATCAATAGAAGTATCGAACAGAACTGGCCCCAGCCCCTGAGGGACACCACTGGTGACCGGCCACCAACTGAATGCAGCGCCGTTCGCCACCACCCTCTGGGCCCGGCCGTCCACCCGGTTCTTAGCCGGCCGTGGCTGGCGGCGGGGCCGGGGCTGGGGCCGGGAGCGGGGCCTGGGAGCGGGGCCGGAGCTGCGGCCGGGCCCGGAGCGGGGCCAGAGCCGGAGCCGGGGCCGGGAGCGGAGCCGGGCGAGTCGGGGAGCGGCGCTCGCCGAGCAGGGCGCTGCGCGGGGCGATGAACTCGGCAAAGTGCTGGCCCTGCAGGCCCGTAGGCGCGGCCGAAGCAGTCGGCGGCGTGCGGCAGGACGGACAAGCCCCTGGTGCCCCATACAGAGCCAGAGCCCCAGCAGAAAACGTCCCCTGCACCTCCACCCCGCCCCCGCCCCCGCCCCTGCCGGAGCCCGCCCCGCCAGAGCCAGAGCAGGTTTTAGGGTCCGACCATGAGGAGCAGGGTCCCGCGGATTGCTGTGAAGGAGGCTGCCATCCTGTGAAATTAGTACAGCTTCCACAAAAAATTTACTACGTGGTGCTACTAGTCCTACAGAATTTCTGGAGTAGGCTTAATCTGTGATCACACCAGTCACTTACAGGAGAAATCATTGAAAACGAGGATCTTGTAGGAACTACGAGGAAAAGTTCTGTTTCTTCTTATTTCTAGTGACAGCGTTGTTGCTGAAACTGGAAGAATTCTGGTAGGTGCACAAAGCTCTAAAGTGACATTATCATTTTACCAAGAACAATATCATCTAGTTAGAGTCAGTCAGAACAAAAGGAGACCTCAAGTATCACATGTGACACTGTCCAAAAAAATGATTGATCTGGGAAGAGGAAATGATTGTTTACTCAAGAGACCTGAAAATGGAGGAGGGGGTTACTGTGAAGAAAAGATACACTGTGTGCCTTGTAAGTTTGGAAGAAAGGTGAGACTGCGACAAGGATTTAGATCTTTGTGTAGGAAAAGCAAAGGACAACTGTAGGAAGACAGTTGTAGCATTCTGAAAACTTATTCCTCACAGCAGGATTAGCTCCATGCAGTTCACTGAAGAAGAGCCATGCATTGACTGCATGGCAAAGGCAGCCTGTGGTTATTCACTGTCTTGTGTTTTTTATTTGTTTCCTTTTTTTTTTTTTTTTTTTATTATTATTATTCTATTCTTTAAATTGTTATTTTTTATTTTAGTACTTCCCCTCTTTCTCTCCCCCCTCCCCCCCTTACTGGTTCACATTATTTTACTTACTGTGTGTGTCCTGAGGGATTTTTAAGGAGGGCTGAGAACTGTGCTTGTGTCAGATGGAGACTGAATGCTAATTACCAGCCTGACAGAGTATAATAATAATACAAGAGCATCAGTGACAGAAAAAAAAATGAGCAGAATATACAATTATTTTATAAAAGAGTTTCTTTCCTTGAGGGAAAAATCTGCACATTTACCATCTGTGACAAAGGAGATGTTGGACTGTGTAAGTGAATTACCCATAGCTCTGCGTACATGTGTGCATGGAACAGGATGAACTTGAAATGACATTAAGCAATTTTGTTATTGCAAGGAAAGACCAGAAAAGGTACTGAACTGCAAAGCTGCATTTTCCTCTTTCAAAAACCTAATTCAGGTTGATAAATGAAACGTGATTTAAAGCAGAAATACTATATAGACTTCTATGGAAATGTTTATTATACTGCACAAAGCTTTCATTTTTCTTCATGCCATGTTCTAGATGGAAATGTACAGTATGTTGGAAGAAAACTGTAGAAGATCTAAGCTGTGTCAATATTAATGATATGTTTAGATGGAGTTTATTTGTGTACAACAAAGGACATTTTAGCTATAATAAGGGATGGCTCCCAGCAACAAAACACTCTTACTCTAAAATAAGTGTATTATTTAAAGTTCTTCTATCAACTAAATTCATAATATGTACTGCTGTCTGGTTTTCAGTCTGGTCTTCAGTTTTTATTTAAGTAGCATCAGAAAATTAGGCTATGTGACACTTCATAAATTAAATTCTGGATTTTCTCAATCATTTTTTATGGGCAAGGAAAGGTTTCTTATCCTTGTACCTCTTGGGTATTTGATCAGAAATAGTCCTTCTGAAATTTTTTAGCTTACATCTTGTATAGTTACATGTTATCAAATGACAGCTGAATCTGGACCTTTCATATGTGACTTTTTCAGCTTGCAAAAGAAGATAATGCTGTATGTTTGATGCCTAAACTGAGTTCCAGGAGTTGGAGCACAGACATACCTGGAACAGGCTATGGAAAGCAGCAAAAGGGGTCTGTGTGCATGAGAAAAGAGTGATTTCCCTCAGAAACCTTCCAGTGGGGAAGCACCTTTCCTCTACTTGATGTTCTCAGGCCACAGCTAACAGCAGAATCATGACTGTAGTATTAAATACTGATTTGTAATCAAATTAGATGAAACAGCCAAAACGAGTGTAATTTTAGAAGAAACCTGGAAGAAAACCTGTAGAAAAGAATTTGAGAAGATGCTGCAACCAGATGATCTGTCAGTCCTGTGGCCAAAACATTTTAAAACAGTGGAAGAGTTGAAGGCAATCACATTCAAGAAGCCAGAAGAAATTTCTGTGGATGAAGGAGCCTGTGTACACTACAGACTCAAGCATAACATCTTAAATGTAAATAACATCTTAGATGTAAATAACATCTACATATCATATACAACTAGAAATATATAAAATAGTATCTATGCATTTACTTGAGTTGTTTTGTTTTCTGTTCTTCCTTGAGAAATTCACTATCAGAACATTCCCCTACTCCTTGGAAGACTTGAGGCAGCTCATATACTTTAACCTTTAACAAGAACCTTGATCATTACAGGGGCAGGAAAATGCTGTTATCACCAGTTCAAAAAAAAATGATGCCCATGCAAAAATATTTTGATTGCAACTGTAAGGAGCACCTTACAGTGCAATTGAACAGGGGTTCAATTGAATGATTGAATAAAATATTCACTGCCTGACATTACACAGATTTCATTTGTCAGTGGTTAGCTTTCTTATCATATGGGTGTTCACAAGTACACTTTCTATATATGTTACTAGCCAGTGACAGTGTTAATGGAGTTAAATAATGACAACAATGGAAGGCAGGTCTTTGGGCTACAGCAGACATGAAAGCTGCCCTGATACTAAATTACTGTATTCTTTCTTGCTGTGTTGAAGGAACATTATATACTACAAGAGGTCAATTGGCACAAGACAAGGAAGTGTAGTGTGGGTCAGCAGTCATCATTAATATTTTGAATACTGAATAAAATATTTAATAGTGCATGTCAAATATTTTTAAAAAAATGATCTATTTTTAGTGTATATTTCCTTGCAGTTATCTTTCAGGGAAAATAGAAGGTATGTTATTTGTCTTCCTACATTTCATTCTGTAGTCAGAGCTTGCCAGTAACAGTACTTGCACAATCTAAATGCTAAAAAAATGTAAATAATATATGTTTCCTACATCTGTGGCAGATATGTGACAAGCTGGCAGACCATGAATGAAATACTTCAAATATTTTTGCCCAGAAAAGACAGGCATAACATAGACTGTGTACCCAGTTGTAGAGACAACTGGTGAAATCTTGACTCTAAGTTGATAGAAAAACTCTCACTGGATGCACTGATGCATTCTTTTACACAATTATTGTAGAAATGCACATAAGCAAATTCCTCTTGTATCATAGAAAAAATGAATATATGCAGTCTAGAATCAAGCCTGAGGAGTTAAATCTATCTTAAACTGTAACTTTCCTTCCTCCTCTGCTTTTTAAAGAAATCGTCCTTTCTAAATCATAACTTCTGTGCTTCACTATCTTTCTCTTTCTAGGAGAAACAAAGAACTATTTTTAACATTGCTGTTTTTTAACAGATAGATAACTCTTCCATGAAATACTCTCATGTCATCAGAAATCTCTTTTTTGCTAGACTTATTAGGCAGGTTTTTGTGTTCTACAAAAATGTGTATTTCATACAGGTTTTGACATGATCTATATATGAGTATAGCAATTTGCAGGGACTTTTCATGGTTGTGTGGACCAGATTAAAGCAAAAGGCTAAGAACTCCATGCCCATGCAATACTAATTACAGCTACCTGTAATGAAGTACTGATGTCATGAGCCAGTCTGTATATTATTGACAAATACAAGCCATTGAGATAATAGCAAAGTCTGAATTGTGTTGGACTTGATTCATATGGTTGCTCTCTGGTAGCTAAAATGTTTTTTAGGATGATACAAGTTGGACTAAGTGGACAATTAATCTGATCAGTACTCAAGAGCCAAAATCTGTATACATTTGAAATATATGTGATTTTTCAAAGTTGCTGTCACTGTGTCCTTGAAAAACAGTAATTCCTTTATGATTCCCAGCATAGCAACATGCTACAGCAGTGTAGGCTGTTGTTCTAGTATTAGATAATTATTCAATTGAAATGGGCTTTTTTTTAGAGATCAAACAGATTATTAATTCTGTCAGGTTCCTTCAATGCAGAAAGTAGTTCTCAAAATACTGCCCTGACCAGCAAAATGGCTGAGCCTGAGCAAGGGCTGCCAGTTCCCTGTGTGAGCTTCCCCACAGAAATACCTCTTTTTCCAGTTTAGTGCTAATGTACAATGTGGAGACACTAATCCATCAAAATAGATACCTTATCTCAAAGCTGCAAAGTTGACAATTGACCATACTTTTTACAAGCAAATGTTTGGGCTTCAGCTTTCAAATTGGTCCATTATTTTTCTATTACAGATGACCTTGTGGATTTCTTGCCAAATGGCCCTTAGTAAAAATCTCTTTTACAAAGATGGGAACAAACCCCCAGCATTTAAGAGTGTTCTCTGTTTGAAGATGTGACCATCAGGAAGCACATGACTGATTAGGGACAACATTGTGAGGATCCATCGTGTTTGGGGTTGCTGGAAAGGATGGGTGCATTGAGGGCTGGGCACTAACAGGGAATGCTGGTCAGTGCAGCATCTGGGCTGTGCAGCACACAGGCTGTGCTTGTTGCAAAAATTACACAGAAAAAGAAAAAAAGTTGCCTTCTTCATCTTCTTTTCCACAAATTTGAGAGAATTCTGATGCAAAGGGGGGGAGAAGACTTGAACTTTTTTGTAAGATGTTTTTTCTCTTGATTGTCTGCATTTTATGAACCTGATTGCTTTGTAGTTCAAGGAGAGAAAAAAACCTCACAACCAGAAATAACAGTATTAAGGATAGAGTTAAAACTTCACAAATAGAAATAATACTACTAAGGATAGAATTATTAATAAAAACAAATCCTATTTTCTGGTATTCCAAATTTGATTTCTAGTGTAGTATATTTAAGACATATTTCATAATTAAAAGAAAAAATATTCTTTCATTCTATGCAAATTTAACTGTTTTTTCCTCATATTTGGAACATGTTTTGCTATATTACATTTCATATGCACATAAATAAAATCTAAGGAAAATTATTTGGTTTACAAAATCACACTGTATAAGTTAAAGAATGTCATAATAGAACTTGCTCATGCAAGTTAAGTTCATCTGTTCAGTACTTTCATGTTTATACAACCTTTAGTTACATAAGAAATATGGCTATATTGTATTATTAATAAATCAAAATTATGTAATTTAATCATCCTAATTTCCACATGACACTGTCCTTTTCCCTGCAGTCTCATGCTGTGCTTGACAACAGAGAGCAAAATTGTGCAGCATTGTAGACCTTTCATTACAGCAATTTAATCATTGGTGTCTGAAATAAGATATCTAAATTGAAAGTTGAAATATTATTTAGTGAAAGACCTGTGTACCCACCCTGAAGTGTGGAACAGGTCTCACTCCCCAGCAGTATAAGTATGCTTATACGTATTCCAAAGTTTGGCCTTTATTATAGAGTTTTACTGTGGTTAAATGTGAGGATTACTCTTCAGTTTCTTATTTTAGAAGCAGTGGCATTTAGCAACCCCCGGAATTTCATGTCTCTGTTGTGTTATGTCTGACAAAGAACATAATGACACGAGGCCTTGCGTGGCAGAGCTGACACTGTACAGCGCTGGAATTAGCGAGGTTGAGCATGTGGCAGTGTTTGTGTGTGTGTGTTTGGCTCACTCTCAGATAATCTCTCTGCTCTCTGTGGATAACAGAGCCTGTGACACAGCTTATAAGAGCAGTGGTTTGCTGTGCTCCATATTGCCTGGCATGTTCACAGATTCCTCAGGGGACTCTTACAGTCTAATATTGTTAAAAGCTTCAAAACCTCTCAAGCACAGGTCCCACTGGAGCTGCAGGGAGCTCTTCATGCCCAGCATTTGAAGGATCATGCCCATGAATGTAGAGTATTTTAGGATTCCCTGGGAAGGAACCACCACCCTCATAAGAGAAGTGCCTTCCCTGTTACTGCTGTATTCCAAACCCCTACCTATGTTTAAAGTTTACAAAATATTACTGGGGAAATATAAAAGGAAAACTGCTTCTATTTGCTTTTGTTTGGATTAGCTACACAATTAGTAAGCACAATCTCTTCTGCTCCTAGGCAGGTCCTGTCAGCCTGTGCAGCAGCAGGCAAGACGTGCCCCACTGACGATGTGATGCTGAAGGAGATGAGTGAGGTGCTGGCTGGCTGTGCTGTCAGAGCATGAGGGAGGGGACTCATCCTTCTCCTCCTTCTCAGAACTGCAGGTACTTTGCAGCATGGAGCTTTCCAGTTCACATTCTGGTTGGGAACTACAGACTAACAGCACCCCCAAGGCAGGCAAAGATAACCCTGTGAAAGTCCTTGGCCCTGTCCTGGCCCTCAGCTGTGAGTGCTGAGGGTACCTGTGCACAGGTCTGGGGGCACTGCAGGAGCTGATCTGAGAAGCAGGGCTGCCCTGGTGAGCACATTTACCATGGGGGGCATCCACATACTCTCCTCTTGCATTCCCAGCCTGTCCCACCCCTCGAGCCAATTTGACCTCCAGTTCAGCAGCAGCCTCACCTGTAAAATGTTTAAATAATATTTACTGTCTCCACAAGGGCATTGTGGGAGTTAATCATGTCTTTTAAAAGCACTTTGAGGGTTTGAGATTGCTGCTAGCAGTATCTATAATCCACAGAATAATTTAGCAGTAGAAACTCATTTGGTTTTTTTCCTCGTTTGTCTTTGATTGCCATTTCTGGTTTTCAACTGATAAATGACTTCCAAAGTTACTAACGTAAAACCCTGCAAATGTGTGCCACTTATGGTCTTAAATACATGTGAAGCTTTGTCTTCCCAATGATAAGTACTGCACTTGAAAAGGGAGCATCCCAATCACATTTGACCTGTTACATAAAGTCAATAATGTCTGCAATTACTCTGCGATCCAACAATTCAAACCAATCTGTTTTTAAAGACAAATCATGCATAAACTCAAGCTAAGTAGTGGTCTCCAATGATTCTGATTCATGCTGTGCTGACAAACCCTCATGAAAGCAGATAAGCTGTATCAAGAACTAATTAAGAACAGAGTGTTTTATGCCTCCTTTGCATGAAATTAAAAAAAACGGCATTCTGGGAAGAACTGAAGCAACAAAAACCAGCCTATTTTTTCTTATTCATACTTAGGACTTTAAAACATTAGATTTTTCTGAAGCTTCAATTTCTCTATGTGTCTCTGGGGTGTGAATGCCTGAAATAAACCACAGGCAACATAAAAATATTTCTCATTTCACCCAGTTATTTTGGTCTTGGTGGGACTATTTGGAAAAACAGGCCTGATATATTCCTTATGGAATTGACGGTACAGTTCTTGTCTTCCTTTGGTATCAGGCTTATTTCACTTTATTGTCTTTTTAGTAGAGGCATCTTGTTCCTTCTTTGGGGAAGAACATAGCACCTAATCGATTAATCAAGTGACCTTGAGATTTTAGACCACCAAAAAGAGATTTGAAAGTAACTGTGTTTTAACTTGCTGCTTGATACCTCTGCTGATTTAGTCTTTGTCCCAAGAACAGATGGCCCTAGCACTCAAAATCACTTGCTGGGAAAGGAGTTTAGAGGCACAGTATGACCTGGAATAAAGTTTAGCATAGTGCCAGTAGTTATACTGATTTGAGCGAGTTAAATGTCTCAGTATATCAGTACTTTCTTCTATAAATTTGATAAACAACAGAAATATCTTCCATGTATATACATGGGAATATTGCCATATTCCCTGAAAAAATTGTCTGAAGATGTTGGAAGAGTATATGAAAGTCTGTTTCAAGTTAGCTTTGATCAGGATCAACCCTCCATCTAATTAAGACAATGATTTATATTGCAGAAGGGCACATTTTGATACTTTATGAAGTCGAGGTAAAATAACAACAGTGGTTTTACCATTTCTGGAATATATAATTTGAAGATCACACAACGCTTTCCAAACCTGAGGCTTAACAATACTCTCATGTATTTCTGTTGTGCCTATTTACAGAAAGGAAAGAAAAGGCAAATTAACTGAGGATTGCTCGGGTGGCTTCTTACTCAGAATGAGCTTTCAAGAAAGCAACTAAATTAGCTCCCACATAGATACATTTCTGTTAGTTTTCCCATATTTTATATTGTAATAGGTTTCTTTCAAAATACACTTTACATTTTATGCTGATCTTTTAAAAATATTTTTCAACTTATTTACACTTGAAATAGATATTTGTTATGTGTCATGGAAAAGAGTTTTCTCCAAAGGAGGGCTGCTGTTTTCTTTTTACTTTTATGCCTTCTGTCTCATTTTGACTGTTATCTAAAATGACTCCAGTGCTTCCTCCAGATTGAAGTCTGACTGTACGTGGGGCGGGCAGTGGTCTCGGGGTAGTTTGGCTGCAGTCCCAGTGGGGAAATAAGAAGTGGTAGCACTTCTGAAACAGCCCATTTTAACTACAGGCACCTGTAACCTCAGCCCACTGAGAGCAAGGAGTGGGGAAGCTACCCTGAAAGGATTATTTGTGTTGAAAAGGATTACTTGTCAACTACTGGTGAGCTCCATTAAACTAGAAAGTCAAAACATCTGAATTACTCTTGCCTGGAGAATGCTTGTGGAAGATGTACTTCCAATAGATCCAATTCTTAATCTTCGTTCAAATTGAGTAATTTCTTTGTAAATTTTCATTCATTAATGTTTGAATATCTGCTTTTATAGAAAAGTTATTAAATATCAAAGTATTGTAGTCTCACCAGAGATTCCATGAAGCTGTCCATTCCTTAAAACTCTCCCTTAAGGATAGATTTTCTCAAATAATTTTTTTCAAATTGTTCTGATAATCTGTTTTGAGCCATTTGTGTGAACATGGGTAAATCTTTTGCCATTATTAAAATTCCCATGAACACATAGCCCTTTACTTGAATGTTCCTTAAGGCTTTGATGACCTTTTCTCAGATTGCCATCTGAAATTCAAATACATATCCATGCACAACTTAGAAATTATTAGTCATATAATTTGATTGGTGTTTTTCTCGTTCCATGACTGGTATGAATGTTCACAGAAGGCTATATTTAAATGATCTCATCCTGAGATTAAAATGCATTTTCCCTGAACATCTGTGCTTGTAAACTGAATGCTCACAAGAAGTGACTATAAATGGGCTGCTCACATGTGCAATTCAAATGTGGCTAAGTCTAGTTCAATTGAAGATTTAAACCAACATTGTTTTTGCTTGTTTTTATTTATGTCTTTTGGCTGTATTTGTTCAGTTTCAGTAGACCATAGCAATAATAAGTAAACCCAACTGCCTGCTCTGGAGACTCACATGTTTCCAGTGCATGCATGTGAAGCCAGTGGAGAGGTTTCCTGACAGCCAGAGAAAGGTGGTAGTAAGATGCTTCTATAGGCAGAACTAGACACTGCTAACAAAAACCAGCTGAAGGAACAGGTGATGATTTCATCCATAATTTTTTTCCCGTGGTTGGAAAAAAATCACCCGTGTGACTGTACCTAATTTGTTAAATACATACCTCCTGCAGAATGGGAGCATGTGGTGTGGTAATGTTCTATACACTCCTGTACACATAGATTATATTCCAGGGATTGGTTTCCATTGTGGAGGGGAAAATGCTGATGCTTTTTGTCACAAATTCAGAGGTGTTGCCAGTCTTTTGAAATGCAAAATGACTGACTCTCATTGCTGAAGACTGGTTTCTGTTAGGTATACAAATGGAAACTTGTAGAATTCTTTTCTACAAATGCCAACACCACATAGCTGTCCAGGTGGAAACCACCTTTCCTAAAACATTTTTGCTGCTTAAGCAGATCTCTGGTCTCACTATGTGTACTTTGCAATCTTTACAGAGGCAATCAGCAATAAAATTGTAATATGTTGATATGGAAAAGGAAAAATTTGTTTCCAAATTCAGGTTCCTTTCTCACTAATAATTTGATAGCAATAGAAATATATTAGAGAATTCTCCACAATTATTTTGTTATCTCTTTTCAAAATTAAATGCCTAATTTCAGCCATCTGGTCTAATGGCTGGGTCATTTGGGAAGTACAGTCCCAAAAACATGGTGTTAGGAGTGGTGTTAACTGCTCCCATGCAAATATCCACCTTTTTATCTTGCAGGTGCACACATGGGAATTAGTGGTATAATTTTTCACGCTATGTATTTATTATATATTTAGTATGTATTCTGCAACCCATTCATTCTTTCTCTTTCTTACACAATCCTTTTAACAGCTGTAGTCTGCTCTGAAAAAGCACAGGAGATTTAGTTTAATCAGTGATATGAGGTCTGATTTTCAGTATAGTTTAATCTTTTCTGAAAAGCTGGGACAAAATAGTGGGCTTTGTATTGAATAGGGACAACCTGTGGCTCCCTGAATCATCGGGAAAGTGACAGCACAGTTTCAGTTTTCCAGCAAATGGAAAAAAGCAACTTGGAATTGTAAAAATGTCTCACAAGATTTTATGCTTTTAATTGATAAGCGGATTATGTTGATAAAGCAAATTTATAAATAATGATAATAGATACTACGCGATCTTTATTTTAATTTTTTTACTTTAATCTTCTCATGAAGTTTTGACCTTTGTTGTCATATATGGCTTGCTGCTGCACCAGCTGTTATTAATACAACCGTGACAGTTTAAAATTGATATTTTTTCATCTTTTTAAAAGTGCCATTTAAAAGCCTTCTGCAAGATGATGTACCTGGTATACAATAGTTTTGTTTACATTTATAAATCAGGTTAATGAAAATTAGCAAAATAGTTTTGTGTTTTCCAGCTTCTGTATAATGCTTTTCATGCCTTGGTGAGCTGATTTTCTTGGATCAGAGCGTTTCCTAAAATCCCTCAAATATCCTTTAGCTTACCATTTTTTTGGTGACAGCTTTAATAGTAACATTCAGAACTGGAAGATTAAATAATTTATAAAAGTTGTTTGGTTTTTTTCCTTTATGCCTTTCATAGGTGCTGTACTCCGTTGATCAAAGCTGCTTTATAAGGATGTTTGAATGCATTGACCAACTGTGTTTTTATAGGACTGGACTGTAAACCATGGTTTAACCAGCTGCAGAGACTTCTTCTCTTGCCAAGGGTTTTGTAGGCAGGTTCCAGGTTTGTCTCCAGTCAGAGGAGAAGCTCAGTGGGATCCCTCTTGCAGTGATAAGACAGTAGGCATAATTCACTTTTAAAAGTCCATGAATACCACTGAAATTGTTCCCTTTACTTCTTTGTTGGATAAAATAGGGGGCACCTTCTAGCTCTGTTGGACAGGTACACATTTTAAACACTAGCAAGCTGCAAGAGTTATGACTGTTTCACAAGATAGAAAAGAACTAAAATGTTTCAGCTCCACCTCTAAAGATGATTTTTGCTGCTTCTTTTTCTTGCATCTGAGTTTTTCCTTCACTTTGCATGGGCTCTGTTTTCAGAACCATATCCAGTGTGCCTAATCTGAAAATATTCATTAATATCACATACATCTCCAAACAACTAGCTTAAAGAAGATGACCATATAGGTAAAACCCATCCATGGACTTGAAGATAATAATTTTACCCATCCATGGACTTGAAGATAATAATTTTCAGCTTTGTAGATGTTGCATATGGCATATATTTCAGATAGTTATGCATATTTATTTTCTGTTAGTCCATTAAATACTGTCTAGTAACACCTATAGTAGAGATATAGTTGATAATTAAAGTTATAAGCTAGAAAATGTACGTACATATTGGCAGTTGTTACAGGATAGGAAAGGGGTCATTGATCCTCAAAAACAGTAAATATCCATTATATGGTTAGACACAATAATAGTGGTATAGAAAATAATTTTTCCAGCTCTGCATTGGCTTTCTCGTTCTTCCCCATTCCCTTTGACACCATCTCTATCTCACTTCAGCCATCAGTGCTTTAACAGCTAAGAGGTGTGTACATAAAAGGTGTTTCATGTGTGTGATAATCCATATCTGAGTGAATGTAAATGTCAATAAATGTCAATAAATGTGGGTGTGTTTATGTGTGGTTTTACACATGTGAGAGTACTCTCCTGCTTCTTGCATTGTTCTCCAATTCTAACTCCCAGGCACTGAGATTGGAGCACAGATGCTGTTTTCAGTAAGATAGTACTTGTCTATTCTTTGAATGCCATGGCAGATGTTTTACCTCGAGGTTAATATCTGACTTGCTTTAAATTCATGTGGGAAATCTGAAAGTTCCATTTCCTATCTCGAAAATCAATAGAAACTTAATCAGAGCTGCTAAAAACAAGTCCCAGTTCTTTTGTAACAGAGAAAGTAAACAAGGTACAAAATTAAAAGTGACAGAATATTTTACATGAAGGACATGAAGTGCACCACCAACTAAGCTTCAGCTCTACAAGCTGAGTGTCTTTCAAGCTGAGGTTTGACTACAGAAAGCTCCATCTGTTCTTTTCCTATACTAAGGCACTATAGCACATTTAAGGTACATTTCAATTTTTAGTAAAATGTAAACAAATTTTTTAACAGACATTAGCTTTGCATTGAACAGCTTGCATGGTGACCTAAAAGATTTTCTTTGTCAGAATCTGAGTGTTTAATCCAGACTCCTCACGTATGGTTGTTATTCACGTGCACAAGAAAACAGATCCTAAATGTGTTTTTTGGTCCTCCTGCCCCAGCAGATTTCGTGCATAGGCTTCATATAGCTGAAAACTCATCTTCCCTTCTAGCCTAGACTGATTATTCTCTCTTGCTTCTGTTTTCTGTTATCTTTTGTTCTTTTATGTTGTGTTTAAAGAAACTGTTGCTTCATGTCATTAGTCCTAAGCCTGGAAGGGTGTTGGGGGCATATGATCTAATCTCAAAGGAACAGAGAAGCTGAGATGGCTGTGTTCAGTTTTTGTTATGTGCTCAACTTGGCTGATCATGGGACATCCTGGTCACTGCATTCTGCAGCTGCATTCAGTCTGGAAACAAGGATTATATTTGTCAAGTAATATTACATGGGTAAATAATCATAGAGCAAATAGTGTAAAATATTGAAGAAACAATGAGAAAGAAAAAATAAAAAATATGTCTATGACCATCTTGTTTACAACATTCTTTGTCCTTGCTGTTAAATCTTCAAAGAGTGCACATAAATATGTGAAGGTTGGTGGAGGAGAGACAGACATAGAAAGAGGAGACTTCCTACAGTGACCCAGGTGACACAAGTGGGTTCCAGTAGCTTCCTTGGGATCATTGCCACTGTCCCAATGGATGACACATAGCTGGATACAAGACCATAAAATTTACTGGCTTGAGTACGTGCTTTAAAATACATACTTTATGCATATAAAGTATGATTAAAACAAAAAGGGTGACAATTTCTTTCAGATAAGAAATTCCAGCAAAGAAAGAGCTTAGTTTTAAAAGTGGATTTCATCTTAAAAATAGAAACATTGTCATTGCTATCTTTCCTATCTTACTTCCTAAAAACATCAGAGATTTTAATGCATATGTCAATTAATAGAGTGAAAATAGCTGTTAGCATTATTGTCTCATTATTAATTTGAAAAGTTCCTGCTTTCTTTAAAGCTAAATATAAGAAAACAGAACGTTAATATGTTAATTAATAAGAAATTCAACAGAGAACTAGAAAGCAAGTAGTTAGACTACTTTTTTCTTTAGTAACTCTGTGAAGCTCATTAAATGCTTCTTGGAACACATACATAGAAAAGAAGTACAGAAGAATCTTCTTAAGATGAGCTTGTGAAAAAAACTCCTGTCTTAAGAGACATTGGTATTCTCTAAGGTATTGAGTCTACTCTTCTTAGAAAATCACATTAATTATACAAGTGATTTTGTTTAGTCCTTTGGGCAAATACTTGAGATAGTTCTCTTTAGGTCCTAGAGCTGAGTGAAATATTGACTTTTAGATCACTGGCTGAACTAAAAAGTGCTTTTAAATAAGTATTTATTAGTCCAAGGTTTTTAATTTATTTTTAAATTTTTTTTTGCATCAAAATAAGATTGCTCAAAAGTGGGCTTGAAATTGCTCATATGGAGATAATTTTATTGATTTAATAAAACTTCTTCTTCTTCTTAGTTTTTAAAATTAAATAAATTTGATCTTGTAAAATATTTCAGAGATGAGTTCTGAAACATTATTAATTTTGAAATGTATTTCCAAATGCCCCTCTTTTATTTCCTGTTCTTTCCTGGAAGGGAAGTATCCCTGAATTTCAGCACAGACATGGAAGTCTAAATCAAACCAAGGCTCCATTTTTTTGTGTGACAAACCCTTGACAAAAACAATCAGCATTGTTGAAAGAGGAGCTGTGACCTTCTGCAGTGTGTCAGGATTTGGTATGTCCTTGTGTTCTCTGTGACTCCTATAAATACATAAATCAGCTATAGGGCATAATATGACTTCAGTACCATAACAGTGGGGTCATTTTTGTGGAGCTCTTCTCTGGCTTAATGGTTTTCTCTGATCAAATCTGACTGTACTTGTTCAGTCTCTCAAAAGAACTGTTCTTCTTGCATCTCAGTCTCCAGGTGTGTATCAACACCTGGATTCAGGTATGATCCCAGAGTGATCCCAGCTGCCTTCATCCTCTCTGGTAACAGTTTGGGATAACATTTTAGTCCATGCTGGATGCTGAAATCTGGCCATTAACACAGCCATGGGCGGAATTTGGGTTGCTGTGTGTGTTTACACCCCGTTTCCATGTTGCATGAGCAGGAGGGGCTATTCTATTACTAGTTCTGTTGCCCACAGCATTAGCTGGAAAATCCTGTCTTCTGAAAACACACTTTTGTTACAAAAGTAAGTGCAAGGCCAGCCCTTGACACCAACAATGGCAGTGGAGGCTTTTAGAGAGGACTTGAGGATTGTTCAGACCTCTTTTGTGAGCAATTACTGGTACCGTGAATGATTCCTCTGTGGATGTGAATGTATAACTTCAGGAGGAAGCTGCTGTTAAAAGCTCCTTTAGGTCACGGCAGCCACTTGGGGCACACTGAGCTCCCCGTTGCATAAGTGCACACAAAAGGAGAGCAGGCTCCCAGCAGATCTCCCTCGTCCTTGTCTGCTGCCTGTGAAGTGTGTGAAAGGTTTGCAGCTTTGCCTGTTCCATGAAAAGAGGCTGAGCAAGCTGTCCTCTTCTGAGAGCATGAAATTACTGGGTTTTAAATGGGAAAAATATATTAGAGGTATTAACGCTGTATTAGCTGCCCCCTCTCTACTCACTCACAGCCTGGATGGGGCTCTCTGTGTTTATGTAATCCTTCACAGGTATTTCTTGACACTAGAAAATGTTTAAATGAGATGTTTCAGTGCAGGCTGACAAGGTTTCAATTTATGAAGAGCACAAGAAGATAGGCTGGTCTAGTTTCCCCAAACCTGAGGTATAAAACCCTCTCTCTTAGGGGGATGAATAAGGCTGAAGATGTCTGAATCTTGTTTGGCTCACTAGTGGGAGCTGGGGAAAATGGAATGATTTGGGAGAAACCTGTCTGCTACTGCATGAGAGCCCCAAAATTAGTCTGTGCAGAGAACACCAGAAAAATAGGTAAAAAGTGGGGATTCAGGGGGAAAATAAATATGTCCTTCACCTCCAGTGGATGACATACTGGTCACATACTGGGATCAGGGTCAGGGATTTGACATTATTCTTTCAGCAGTCAGTAGAAAATAGCAGAAAAGAGAGTGTTGTTTCTGAATCATCTTCTGTCATTCCCTGCCCCATCCCCCTAACATAATTGCTCTTAGTTTTAAGGAAGAAATAGTAATTAAAACTATAAATAAAATAACACTCAAATTTATTAAATAATATTCAAATATATTAAATTGAGGAATGGCTTTTCATCTTAAATAGGAATATAAGATGAGAAAGTGGTTGCTGTTTCATTTTGACTTGAATTAAGTCCCTCTTAAATTTCCTGCTGCTATTTTTTTTTTCTCTCTAGTCCAGACAAAAAGAGGGTGATTTTGCTGTTCTGGAACCTTACTCCTCACTGGTTTGAATTAAATTCCTCATTACACGACTATATTAGCTTTAATAAGATTTTGAGTTACTTGCCCGGTTTGTGGTCTTTACATATCAGTATTGTTTCCTGTTGCTTGTGTGCACTGATCCTCTCTGTTGAACTTCTAATCATCTTTTCTTTGAGATTTTACCTTTCTCTCTTGTGCAGTACAGTTTCTGTTCCCTTGTTATTTTTGTAATAAAAGCCAAGTTTATTTAAGATTGAATTTTTCCTGCTGGGGTATAGATGATCAGAACTGTGGAGAGTAATTCAGATGTTATGCCATGAATGCTTTGCTTTATCCCTACTCAAAATTCCTTTTAGAATCAAATGTCTTGTCACAGACACCTCGTTCAAAATAACCTTGTGTTTAGCCAAGACACCTATATCTTTTATCACTAACCTTTTTCTTTGATGAAAAATCTACATGGATAGAACATCCCTTAAAGGAATATTTAGAAAATATCTAGTACGGTTGTCAGGTCTGCCACGCTGGAGCAGAGATTCCATTGTCTACCTCAGATTGTCTGTTAGCACATTTTGCGTAAAATATCTGTCTTTGTTCAGTTCCTGTTCTGAACATTTGCAGTTCTGTCAAGTTCCATGTCACAGTCAGTCAAACTTTCCTGACTTTCAGCACTAACAATTCCTGTAGTCACGTACAATTCACACAAACTGCTCATTACTGAGAGCATAATTAGCCTTCTCTATTGTGTGGGACACTGCGTGACACACAGAAGATTAACAAACAGGGAATGATGAATAGTTGGAACAAAATTCAAAAGAAGTATGGGAGGAGAAATGAGTGTTCCTTGGCTCTGACCTGTGCTCAGTACCTGTCTTCTAGGACAGTCAGAAGAGAAATAGTTTTGTGAGTGTGGATGAATTATTTCAGGGGGTGGGACTGTTTCAACTTTACACGGAAAGCTTAAAATTTATGTCACACTTCCATCAGTCATATTTTGCTATAACCGTACGGATTTCAGCAAAGCTATTGCAGGTTTATTCTACTGTAAATGATACCAGTGTCATGTTCTTAGCTTGAAATACAGAATTTTTATGAACTTCACAAATTAGTCTTTCTGGTCTAGGATAGAACTGTGATGTAACTTGCAAATACAAATATCTGACAAATCAAAATCTCAAAAAGGAATGAGTTTTGCTGGCAGAGTTTTTGTCTTTTGTTCTCCCAATGGGGTGATTAGTGTAACATGCAAAACGGTTCCAATTACACTTGGAAAAAAAGAAAAATGCCAGCTTTTCACAGAAGCTTCCTCCTGAGGACTGAGACCAGTTCCAGGATTTATTAAGGTTTAGAAATATTTTATTTGTATCTGGTGGCCCAATAAATTTACAGCAAAACCACCTGTGAGCAAGCATAAACCTTGAATCTAAAAAACTCTCAAAGGTATGTAAAAATATGGCTGGTGTCAGCTTGGATAAATCCTGACCTGTCCCTGCCTTGTGCGTGCTGCTTTTCATCTCCATCTGGCTGAACACCTGTGGGGCAAGGTGGAGCAGCACCCCAAACCCCATTTGGGAATGCTGGGGAGGTGGCTGTCATTCCCCATCTGTGGTAAAGAATGACTGGGTTTTGTTTTGAAGACTGAAGGAGAATTATCCTTGTGCAATCTCCCAGTGAGATGGCTGAGGCTTGTGGCTTTGCCCGAGTCCACAGCAAACCAACTGAGAGTTTGTCATTCTGGTTGGCTTCTGTTTTGAGGTGGTGGTTTCACTCAAATCAACATCTTCTGAACAGGATAGGCATTTCACATAAACTTCATAAAGCCAAGGAATCTGTTCAAACTAAATTCCTGTGAGCTAAATCCAATATTTTACTCATAAGCACCAGAAATATGCTCTGTGATGTCATCAGTGAAATGTCATCTGGCAGATGTATTTTCCTCCCCCCCTCAGATACTGAAACAGATAATACATACAGACCATGGTGTGAGGATCACTGGCAACCTTAAAACTCATTTAATTGCAACATGCCTAAGTGGCCTGCCTATAATTCAGTTCCTTTCATAGTACAGAGAAATGGTAAAAATGAGCCTTATCTGGCTTGCACCAGAAATCTAAATGGTATCGATGAAATCTTCCCTGTGTGAGCTTATTCAATGAAAGTGTTAAATAGCACTATCAGGTAAGGCTAATATGTTGTACTGGCTTTACTTCAATATTTATTTTTGACAAGAGATGAAGAAAACTAACACAAAATAAACTTGATCTTTTAAAAACACAGCACCAAGACAGATTTTCAGAAAAAAGAAATATTTAAAAAAACCTGTTTCTTTGGACTCAGTTTTACATGGTGCTGTGTTGTGTTCTGTACAGAAGAGATTGTTACTCTGTGACCCAAACCTCATACCTATCTTGCTTTTAGGGTGAATTATGTTCATATTTAGCATGTTTTTCTCCACCTTTAATTATATCACAGTAAATATTTATGAATGCATTTCAAAGTGTGTGTATATATAGAAAAACACACATACACAGATGAACATAAAACCAGGGTTTTAAGCTTTAGTCTTTGCACTGAATTGTCATAGTCAAAACAGGAAAAAGCATAAGAAAAAATCTGCACTAAATTCTCTGGTTAGTTTGTAATGCCATACTTTGCTTTAAGTATGTTCCTCTGACATCGAAGACTTCCAGAAATAATAGATAGCCCTACTTTTCAAAAGATTGACTTATGTAGTATTCACAAACAACTGTCTGTAAGCAAACTGGATGGAGAGTGAGGAAAAAATAGAATAAACCACAGCAGCTTGGAGCTCTTTGTATTTGAAATGTCTGTTTCTGGGAAAGACAAGGGCTGTGTTCCGAGAGAAGTTCCGAGCAACGCCCTCCTTTAGCAGAAGTTATTGAGAGGGCAGCATTACCCAGCCACTCAAAATGGGCCCACAGGGGGCAGCCATGAAGTCATAGAGACACATGAGGAATAATGTTTGTGATTCCCGGTTTTGCAAGAGGTTTTGTCAACAGGCTGAAAAAAAAAATCCCCATAGCTCTGGGCTGCATTATAACTGGGGTTTTTTTGTTTGTTTGATTGGGATTTTGTAAGCAACCATTTAAATTATATTACTTCTGTCCCTTTTCTTTCCCACTTTTTTTCATATGGGCTTATACTACGAAGTGCAGGAGTCATGGGAGTTGTAGGCTTCTGCTATGAGCCTTGAGTTTTACCCATGGTCATGTACCTTCTGATCTGTGGCTACAAAGGGTGAATCTCCTAGAATTTTACTGCTTTGCTTCTTAATAATATTTATATGCTGAATTCTTTCTTCACAGTCTAAACTCTTTCATTGAAAGCATTTGTTTCCTTATTGTCCACTACTTAAAATGAGCTTTTGATATGAATTTTTATTACTGGGTGCTACTCTAGTGTTATAATTTAATGGTAACAATTATAGAGTTACTTTGAAAGTGGAAGGTTGCTTTTTTATAGCAAGGCACAAAGGACAAAGGTTTTAATGAAAAATTTTATTGTCTTATTTGACTTCCTATTTGAACACTGGACATTTGGCCAGCTACACAGAAGGAAGTTTGACATATCTTGTTTATAGTAAATGACACTTTTTTCCATTCTAAATTGATGCCCCCTTTTGTATAGAAATACTGTTCAATATTCCAGGAAATCTAATTGAATAATACCCTTCAATGAAACAAAAAGGAAAGCAAACACTTCATCTTCTACAATGAAGATTGTGTGGCTGATAGAGGTGCTTTGTTTGTAGATAACAACTGAGGACAAAGAGGTACTTGTTGCTTCCTTGGGTTCTCAAGGTACTATGGTGATAAAAATAATAACAAATCAAAATACAGCTTATATTAAAAAGCACAGCCGAAATGAACAGTCTCACAAAAGATGCATATTAGATTGGTGTACCTTAGCTACAGAGCTAACTCTGACAGGATATAGAGGAGGAAGATCAAAATGAAAGGAAGGTGAGTTTTTCATGAGAAGGTATCACAGTGAACCCATCTGAAATCAAAATAATCAACAGATAAAGTTCATTTCTCCCAGATGGCCAGAATTCAGAACAATATATGAATGAAAAGTAAGACCAAAATGCTACAGAAAAGCAATATAACTCTTGGGAATAATTACTTAGTGGTAGTAACACAGGGTTGTATTATTAAAGATTCATTTTCAAAGGTTTAGGCTGAGAGATGAACCTTTGTTTTCATGACATTCACCCCTGTTTTGAATTCCTGTGGGAGCCCCTGTTGGCAGTTTAAGTTAGACACTGCTAAACATTATGTTCATCAATCATTTAATGCAGAACATTCATTTTCCTTATAAGTGATGTTTGTGAATTCTCTAAAATTAAAATTTATGGTTAGGAGTTTACTTCATTGGGATCTAACAGAAAACAAAATCATCTTGCAATGCATCTGTGCCAAAATCTAAGAGATCTTCCCTGCTACACTCACATATCTGTGCCAAGAGTCCATACCTGCCCCAGCTGAAAACATCTGGCAGTGTCCAGGCCCTCTGGTGCTCTCCTGATGGCCTGTTCTTGGGGCTGCTGCTCTTGGGGAGGGGGGCCTCTTTGTTAAGTTGTGTGTATATATGAAAAAGTTTAATATTGCCAATATTCTTGCACATGATATGGTTTCTGGAATCTGCTCTGAGCAAGGCTGGGACTAGCAACTGGCCCAGCTGTGGGATTAGAGGGTTCATGCTCAGGGCTGGGAGATTAAACCCTGGGGGGAGGCCTGGCACCTCTGTTACTGTGAATATATTCCTGCCCTGCTGAGCCCAGCTCTGCCTCTCTGCAGAAAAGGAAAACTTCTGAGGAAAATCTGAGTGCAAAATTGACATTATCAATGGCTTTGTGCAAGACATGGTTCAGCTTTCTCTGCTAGAAGCTGCCTTTACCTGATTGCACATTGGATGTACTTCTAGTAACATCAGTCTTTATTTTATGGGGAGAGGTTGTAATAAATCTGCTACACCTTAGACCCCAATTAAGGGGGTATCTAAAATTTGCAGCAATATGTGTAAGTACAAAGTCTAAATTAAGAGAGATTAATTCCATCCACTACTTCCACTAACAGGTTTAAGGGCTTGACTTTGCATAGTAACAAGATTATAGAAATGCCTGAAGGACAATTCTTGTATAAAACCAAATGTCCCCAAGTGATTTCAAGTTGAAAAAAAAATGTGCCTTTCATCTTATTATTAATTGTATAATTAATGCATCCTGTGTACTGATAATAATAATGCCATGTAATTAATTTTTAAGAATTAAAACCTTGCCTTTATCCGGTCTCATGGTCCACTTTCATGTTTATAGCTGAGAATATAAATCCTCTTATCTAATTATAACATGACTGGTTTCATTGTTCAAAAAGAACTGCTCTTTATTATTTATTATTTTATTATGTTATATTTTCCATTATTATATTAATTATATGCTTTCCTGTGTTCTTTAAAGACACCAAAGACACAAAATTTTAAGACTTCTAAAGCTCATCAGTGCAATTTTTTGCTGGTTTGGATAAGGTGCGATATTTCATTTGTTTTCTGTGTCTGTTTTTGTCTTCCATGATTACCCATTCTGTTTACAAAAAGGCTCAATTAGCATTTGAATAGTAAGCCAGAGAGCAGACAGGTTGAGAATTCTTATAGAACTAATTTGGCAGGCCTCTCGTCCCCTCCACCTCTCTCTCCTAGCTTTTTCTTTCTCTCTAATCAAGCTGCAGTTATTAAAGCTAGAATAAAAGAACTGATTTTTCCATTACATTGATGCATGCTGAACAGTGACTTGCTTTGCTTTTTCTTCCAGCTATGCTAATTGGACTCAAAGGAAATATTTAGTTTATAACAGCAAATGAAGAATTCATTAAATTCTTACAAAGAAAAAAGTTAAGCAATGGAACTGGACATTATTTTTTTGAACACGTCTCCCTTTTGAGATACTTACCTTAATACTTACTTTCCAATAGCAAAAGATATTATTTAATTTTTGAACCTAATTACTTTGGAAAAAGAAGAGTCAGAATCTGGGAAAGGAGGGAGAGATTACTTTACAGTAAAAGATATCTTGCAAAATCAAAAATCTCAGTGGACATTTGACTTCAAGGCAGTTACACAGGAGCTCCTCAGGAAAAAAAAATGTACTGCTATGTCTCCAGCTTCTGTCTTACTGCCTCTGGGGTAAATCAGGAGTGACTGCATAGAAATCAAAAGGCTTCCATTGACAAGAAAAGTCTGCAAAGCCTGGAATTGCACAAGAACAATGTTTTACACTAGATTGCCAGAATTTTTGCCTCTGGTCATAGCTGAATGTCTCATAAGAATTGTCTTGCTCACATTCCAGACTCACATACAGTAAATCAGGTAAGGTGATGCAGTACCTTGTGATTCTACTGTTGATTTTGTGATTTGAAAATGGAAATAGAGATTCCTTGTGTGCACTATTATCAAACCAAAAGCTCTCTCAATTATGAAGAAGCACTGTCTAAACCAAGCATTCTTAAGTCATGGTTTTAAGCAAAGTCTTGATTTTGTGCTAGTCTAGTGAAATCTAGAATTGGAGTCTCTGAGGTTGGAAGGAGTGGTCATCTGCATATAAGACGTTCCTTAGAACCTGATCCAATAAATGCCTGGGTACCTGATTAGACTTGCTTAGGCTGGGACTACCTGTAAGTCAACATTAAGCCAAAATTTAGGTTATTTGCTGAACCAAGGTTTTAAAATTATTCTTGAAATTCTAGGAATTGGCAGAAAGAAATTTGTGTCTGGATTTTTTTCTTCCAAATATAGACAAGATAATTTCTAGGCAAATGGAAAGCTAAAAGTCTTCATTATCCTATAGTAGCTTTATGTTGCTGTGCCATCACTGCTTCATTAGACTCAGACCTAAATTACAGGGGTGTCAGATTACTCAGGATCATCTTCAAGATCTGAAAGCTCTGGTTGTTTCTGTGGCTACAGAACTCAGCAGAGCATCCTCACTGATCTGGTGATTCATCAGTGCCTTACAGGCTACAAATTTTGAAGCACATTTACTGACAATGTATTACCTGAATCATGCCTGGATAAACTCCAGTTAACCTGTAATTCTCCCAAGAACTCCTCCCAAAGCTATTTTCATGCTGTGAAAACCTTAGTTTTGCTGACAGAACTTTCCAGTCCTGGCTGCCATCATTGCTGGGCTGTTGGAGTACAGGCAGGCAGTTTGTTGCTGGTAGAAGCAGATTTTCTTAAGCAGTGGAAAGCCTGAGTTATTCCAATTTTTAGCCAATTTGTGCCTTTGTGCCTACACAAGGGCATAGACTAGACCTCAAATCTGCCTGTTCATGCTGAAGATGACAGGTCAAATTTGACATCAGGCTGGTTTGTGTCCAGAGGTGTCTCTCACACAGGGATTACTGTCTTTGTTCTAAGGAATACCAAGATCGTCTCTTTGAGTAATGAATTGTAAAACTAAATGAACTGTACATTGCTTTGGGACCTCTAGTGTGGTGCAGAATCATTTATCTTCTTTTTTCTTTTCTTCTTTTTCTTTTCTTTTTTTTTTTTTTTTTTCTTTTGACAGTGGATATTCCTTCCCTTCAAGCATTTCATTTATATGATCACAGTGTGTTCAGGCTCCAGCCTAGTTCTGGTCACATTCAGGAAAAGGTGACGAAGGTACTTATCACTCAGAAAATTACATTTGCTTCTTTTTGGCAGTTAAATTGTAGGTACTCAAATCACAGTCACTGTCTCAGAAAAAGATTTAGTCTCTCATGTAGACACAGCTCTGATGAGTACAATTTGTCTTGTAACCTGTGGATGCCTAACAGAGGTTGAAGATAAGCTGGTAACCCCTTGCTTAGTCAGGAAAGTTTTTACTAACTGTTGAGATCTGAGACAGGCAGGTTTTTAAGTGGCTTGTGGAAGTTCTGTTTGATGGTTTGTGGTGTGGTTCAGAATCAAAGATCTCTGCAGTCTGGAGAAGAAGCCTGGTTGTTAGTGTGGCTTTATCAGCACTTGGTAGCCAGAATCAATTAGGTGTGAGCATTCACACATTGCTGTTGTGAGAAGGGTAAGCCGAGGGAAGAAAGGTCCCTACACTTGTGATGTACCTGTATGTGAGGACACTGCCACTCCCCTGATAGTCAGGCTCTCCTATTGTCAGTGCAGCCATCAGTGAGAGCATCCATTGCAGCAGAATTATTACTGTATAGTGATTAAATTATTGCAGTTGTGTTTGTAAATTCTCTAACAACCAATGCCTTGCTGGGGCTGGCACACGGACCATGATAGTGTAGTAACAATAAAAGTTGGAAGCAGTTTGTAGAGAGCTGGCCTAAGCCACTGATATTTAAAAACCTCGGAGCCGAGGAATTTTTGACCCTCCATGTTTGTTAGACTTGTTTCTAACCTCTGCTTTGAACTTAGCTGCTTGTGAGCGTCATTTAAGCAAACTCTGCTGTTTCAGGCCTTCAGTGGCAGCCTTACATTGCTTTCAGAAGCGTGAGTGTGAGGTGTCAGGGGTTGCATCACAGCCCCTGTAGCATTTCACTCGGCTCGGGCTCATTTTACAGTCTGGAATTGCTGTAAACTGCAGCACGCTGGTGCAATTTCTATGTTTCACTACCTAGAAAATAGGGCCCTTTCTGGGTTGTTTTTTTTTTTTTTTTTTTTTTTTTTTAATTGTTTTTTTTTTTTTAATTTGTTTGTTTTTGTTATGTTTTTGGTTTTTATGACCGGGGCTGTGTCTCTTTTAAGGAATGCATAATTTCGTCCTTTCCGACTCGAACATTGCTACACTGTAATAGCAAACCAGAAAACAGATGGAAGCTTTAATCGCTGTCCAAACGAAGGAGCAGGCAGACCGCAGCCGTAGTACGCGGATCAGACCGGGAACACGCACAGAGGCTGCCCGAAGGAGCGCAGGGAGCAGCCCCGGTGCCGAAATCGGGAGCGGGGCTCGCTCCTGCCGCTGTGACACGGCGAGTCCCCGAGACCTGCGGCGTCCCAGCTGCCCAGCACAGTGTCCGCAGTGTCCTGGCTGTCCCTCTGCCCTTCCTTCCCGAGCTCTCCGGGAGCGCAGGGCCCGCCAGCCTCCGGCTTCCCTCTGCTGCACTTCTCAGCTTCCCTTTGCTGTTTTCCCGGCTCTCTGCTCTCCTCCCAGCCCTTTCTCCCCTTGCCGTGCCGCCCGCTGCTCCCCAGCTCTCCTGCTCCCCGGAGCTCCCGGCCCCTCCCAGCCCCGGCCGGGCACACCCCGAGCTCTGCCCTTCCACACCCCTGCCCCACCTGCGGGGAGCTCTGCGACCGCAGCCGAGACCCCAAACAGCCCGCTTTTCTCAGAGCAAGATGCTGGACAGTGAACGAATTTAATAAGAAAGTCCAGTTGCAAATATGCCAAGTCTTTCTCTTTCCTTCCTGCTAAAGTATCTGAGTCACTAAGAGCCAAACAACACTGTGAAAATACTGTTAATTTCTAAAAAAACATAGCATTTATATTTATTTCAAAGCACATACTGGAAAATATATGATTAATATTTTGTATGTAACATATTCTGTATAATTACAGTGATTATTTATAAATATAGTTATGCAGGTTGCATGTTTTTATGTTACATTTACAGGTAAAATGAAGGCTTTACAGAACTGGTCCCAGTCCAGCATCACCTTTATATAAATCAGTATTTTTTAATGTTTAAACACCATTTTTAAACATGAAAACATTTTATTTTTGTCCAGTTCAGCAGCAGGCAGCAGAAAACATGGATGTTTAATACAAATAGATTAATTTAGGATACACAGCTGGTCTGTCACTGCTGAAGGTAACAAGCTGCCTGCAAGCAGAACTGCAGCCTGTGTGAGCTTCAGCACAAGAAATAAAAGCAACTTGTTTATGGCTGAAGTGTAGCTGTGTAATAAGGCCTCTGGTCTACCCTTTGGGTTGAGGTTGTGCACCCTTTTAAATCAGAGCAGGAAATGAAAAAATGCACCTGTAAAATAGTTTTCAGCCATTGCACTCCAGGGAGGAGTTCAGTCCCATGGGACTGGATTTAAAGAAGTGTTTAGGAACCTACAGAATGTCTGCAGGGTTGTGAAATGTCTGTTAGCACCAAGAATAAGCATCCAAATGACCTTGAAAGGCTGGATGGGAGGAAGAGATGTGCCCTTGTGGAAGGGCAGCTGGAAGGCAGCTGTCTGCAATGGCACTTGAGCACTGAAATTTGTCATAGACACCCAAACCTCTTCAGGCTATTTTTGAACTGAGGTTTTTTTTGCATTACATTGCAGGGAAAGTTGTTTTAAATAGATATATAATTATTCTGATTGCAATTTGCAATCCACTCCATTAAACAGCTTGAGCATGCAGACTCTCCCTACAGTTAGCAGAGATGCCACCAGCTGCTCTTCCTGTGCAGTAGGTGCAGTGCTCACTTAAGCTGAAGAATTCATTTGTACTGCATGGAATCCCTTGTAGGGTAACCATGATGACAATCAGCACATTCTGTCTTTCTCCAAAAATGCTTGCAGAAATTGACTACTTCTATTTGTCATGTGGAAATGATCTCTGATTTTATTTAAACAAGAGACACATTTGCACCAACAAAAACAACAAAAAAACCAAAAAAAAACAAAACAAAAAAAAAAAACAGAGTGAAGTCTTCCCAGATGTATTTTCATCTTTTCAATTTGTTCAGGATGAAAACAAGAGTAGAATAATATTATAGCTACAGAACAGATCCTCTGAAGACTTTATTAAGAATTCCGACCAAACTCTGGTTGGCAGCTGAAAATACTGCATCAAAGATCAAGGTCCATTTTCTCATTAGCAGTCATTTCTTGCTGCTGTACACACCCAAAAATTGGAAAAAAGTCTTGAAAATTCTTCCACTTCAAGAATGGGAAATTCTTTGTTTAATTTCTGCTCTCTTGAGTGCTAGAAGCAGCTGGAAAACTCATGACAATTTGTGCTCATACAGGAATTTTATTCTGGTTTCAATTCAATGAAGATCTTCATGAATTGCAATTTTGTTAAAAATCATGGCAGCCAGATTCAAATGTCTCTACTATAAACAGCCTTTGAGGAGGGATGGAAAGCTACTTTCTATCATCAGCTGAAGTATCTGTTTTTCATGTTTAGTCCCATCTAATTATCATCTTGATGACAGTAGTTCCTTAGATCTGTCGTTAATTAACTTGAGCTTTTCAGGCTGTGTTGGACTAGGAGAGGGAGACTTACACTGTAAATATTCACCCCAGATTTTTCAATCCTTTCTTTGTTCAAATATAACTGTTAGGGAGCAACAACTACAGTCACTTCAGCTCAGAGAATGAACACTCAAAAGGAGATGGTAAATTGAGGAAAAACATGGCATTCCTGTCCTTGTTAAGGTATGATGGGGAGGAGGAATCCTCTTGTAGCAGAGTTTTCAAGGTACAGACCAAACTGAAATGTAAGGGGAAAGTGTAGTCAAGTATATGCTGTACCAAGATCATCAGATGAAATTTGCTAAACAATTCAAAATTGCTTTCAGTAGAAACCAGCTTTTCAAAATATAGGGTCACTTTCTGAAATGAAATACATTAAATTGGTGCTACATATATGAGGAAATGTGCTAAATTTAATAGTGAAACTTAGGTCTGTAAAGTTGTGCATGTGCCTGTACAAGTGACAGCTTTCACCGTGGCACTGACATCTCGTGCAGTGGTTCATTTGACTGTCATTGATTTAGGTGGAGCTAATTGCAGTCGTAACTTTAAACATGTGAAATCTTGACAGTGCTCTGAGCTCTGTAATTAACTCCTAGAGTTTGTCTCAAAACTTTTCATGAGAGAGAGAAAGTACAGTCCTTGGCACACAGAACTTCTTCACCAAGAAGAGGAAAACAAAAAATCTTATTCTTTAAGGAGAAAGTGTGCTTTAGCTAAATCTGATTGCAAATAGAAGTTTCATTTCCATCAAGTTTGCTTTAGCCTGGGAGGTATTCTGATTGCTTGTACAAAAATGCTTATTAATGTTCATCATTTATAAATAAATGTTTTTTCCTGCAGTGGCACTGGGAAAAGTGCTAATATTTATTGCTTCCCAGCAAAAGGTTTTCAGCAGGCCTGTCAGCATAACTAAAAATGCTTTACAGTGTTAAGGAAGATTAAGCTGACAGCAAGCCATTTTTTGTTGTCACATGAACAACCTTACATGAGGTTTATTTATTGAGTCGTGTGAAAATTAATTACATATATCAAAGGGAAAAAAAAGTGTTGATTTAATTTGAAGATTTGTTTACCTTTATTTAAACAGCCTGAAAGCTCTTTTCAAGATTAAGTATTTTAATTAAGTGAATTAATAAATTAAAGTGATTCAGGGTCATTTTCTAAGCCAGAGTTGTTATAACTTCAGAATAAATATTATTAAAGTGTGTAATTAAGTGACAATTAATTATCAATCACAAAGCTGACTGTATCACATAAATCTTAATATTGTTTGTTAAAGGGAAACACCATGAAATAGTATAGGCAGTTGTCATTATTTTAAAATTCGTGTTCTCTTGAAGTTTGTGAAGAGGAAAGGAGTAATTTTCAATTTTAATGCAGGCAGTGTTTCAGCTACTCCTGCAAAAACTGGCAGATGGTAATTTATTAATATTCAATAGACTGTAATAGAAAAGATAAAAGCTAGTAAAAGTTTGTTATAGCAGCTTCTCCTCCAGCAATAGGAATAAAAAAGATGCTGGCATTTCATCACAAACATATAGGCAGGTTATGTGTTATTGTTCTACAGAAATTAGCGTTTCTGCCTTGGAATGAGAAAACAAAATTACTTCTGGCTCTAATTCCTTGTTTTTCAGATAGAAATTCCCAACTGTACAGTCTGTATTGAATTTGTTTTGGAAATCTCCTACATCAGGACTCCGCATTTCAACATTCTTGAATTATTTGAGACAGTCCTACTACTGGGAAAAATGTGGCATCTAGACTTGCACTAGTGTACAGGTGACACAAGCAGTAAAATCCAGGTAAAACCAGGCAATGTTTTCACAGTCTGAGACATAAATCACATTCCCTCGCTCTGCCCAGACCACTGGACCTGAAATTCTTTCTTCAGCTCTTTGAAAGCTGAGGAAATGCATCAGGCTTCCCCTCCCCAGCCTATGCTGCATTTTGATGATTGTGGCACTGCCTTTCCTATGAAGAGAAAAATGGGAATTTTGAACCCCTTCAGGCAGAGCAAGGAACTGCACAAGGATTTCCCTCTTCGTGGGTGGTTTTTATATAAAAACAAGAGGAGAGATGCCTTTAGGCATGAGGAAGACAGATCCACGCTCAGCTGTAGGAGTTCCTCTCTTCTAAACAGGGCTTGTAGTAACACTTTCTGAATACACAGTGGTGTGGTATTGACAGCTTCAGAACACAAGTAGAGATTTACCAGTTTTGGAGCAGGCTGTTCTCATTTTTTCCAAGTCTGTTTGTGGATGACTCCTTGCTCAGTATTCAGATTGTCCTGAATGTCATTTTGAGGACCTGAGAAATGGTACCAAGCACTTTAAAAAGACCAGAGGAAGAGGTTTGGATTTCACTCTGGATGTCAGATACATAAAAATCTGTGTGTGATTTGATTTTTTTTTTTAGTAAATTAATAGTATAAAAATTTTCTGCATCTGAGGTGTTGTGAGAGCACAGACAATGAAAGCTTGTAAGGTGTTCAGGTGCTAAAGTAATGGAGAGTGCAGATGTATATTCTGAAAGAAATACTTAAAGGAGCCTACAGCTCCATTAAATCTCAAGAAGGAAAAAGAAATAAAAGCTGTAATACAAAGCTGTAAATAACAGCATCACAATTGTCATATTCTTTTGTCCTCTGGGCTCTCCATACACTGGTACCATTGTTTGCTATACAAGGCAGAGTTATTGCCATGCTGTCAAGTTTGATGGTATCTACTTCAGTAAACTTTACAAGCTACTCACTGAGCTAAGTATATGGTGAAGAGACAGAAAAACAGGTCAACATGGAGTCAGCAACTATTTTACAGACCTCTAAGAAAGATGGGAGGAAAAAAACTGGAAAAAACCCCAGCAGTTTAGAGCAAATTTAGCATAAAGTGTCCTGAGATTATATAATACCTCTATGAAATGCATCGACAGCCTGAAATAGTGCTTCAGGTTATGTTATTTATTAATGGTCATGTGCTGATTTTCCAGAGTGGAAAGGTATTTCACCCAAATGGATAATCAGAAATTCATTGTGCATTATTGAAGCTAGGAGGAGAAAGTACTGATAGAATTGGGTGCCTTGCAGTCTTTTAAATCAGAATTGGCTTATATGTGAATTACATATACACAAAATCAACTATCAGGAATTATTTTTTTCATTAATCCAATTGCAAGTCTTGTTCAGCTGCCAACACCCTCAGGTTCTGTGACCCCAACCTTCATCTTTGCAAGGGCTGTCTGTGACTTCTTCCACCCTCTGTCCTGCCAGGCACCCTACCTTCCTCTTACCTCTGTAGGTTCCCCAGCTGTCTGAGATAGGAAAGTTTTTTGCTTTGCTCAGCCAGGAGAGAAGAGGGAAGGATCTGTTTCAATTTATAATCAAGAATGTGAGTTCACTATTTTTGCACCAGAGTGTAAACTCTCCTAGAGGCAGACTGTTATCACTCTCACTTTTGTCTCTTCTTCTGTACAAACCATTCTGTAGTTTGCCCTGGTATTAATCTCTTGACCTTTAATTACGTTCGTGAAATTCATTCATATTTAGAGGAGTTTTGGAGAATGAAAATTTTAATGCTTGTCATGCTACAAGAGTATAAGACACCTTTGCACATTAATAGTTAAAAGAGTGGCTACTCTGTTCTTCCCAAGCCCAGTACAGTTTGTACTGCCTTCATTTTGATAAAAAGATAAAGGCCAGTAGCTGAACAGTACCTGTCCTGGCAGTGATTTGGTTTGCCACCCTGGCTAGTGTTCCTGCTCTCTGCAGTGGGCTTTTCTCATCTTGTTCAATCACAATTGCTGATGAACTTCAAATACATAGAAGTAAAAACAATCTGAACAAACATTCCAGGAATCTCTTTACCTATTATTTCCTTTTTCCTGAACACAGAATTTTCCAAGTCAGAGAGATTAACACTATTATCTACAGTGGTATTTTAACCCTCTGACTGGAATGCTGTATTTCATAACTAGTGGGAGAGTTGAAAGAACAGGCTGGAGTTCAGAGGTTTTACTGTTTGTAAATACAAACAGTACTTGATTTCAAAACAGTGTGTGTATCAGGAACATGGGGAAGTATGAGGAAAGGAATATTTTGTACTAATTTTTTTGACTGTGTTGATAATCAAAAGCTAGAGATTGCAGTGTGGACCAGAGAGACTACAGATCAAAAAAGTGTGATATGGTGAAAACAATCCATTGGGAGAATTTTAGAGAAAGGCCAGTGATATTTTAACATAAGATTTGTTCTTTGGCCTTCAGAACAAGGGTACGACATAGAATTCTGCAGAGGGAAGGGCGAGCAATCACTTTTATATTTGCCCTTTTGCAATATACCAAGCTCCCCTTTCAATATAAATTCATAATGGGAACTTCTCTTAGCTATTATTACATAAAGATTTGCAAAGACAAATGAGACAGGAAATTAAAGGATTGAAAAGAAAGCCAAGGTAAGTAACATACTGAATTCATATTGGAGAGAAGAATAAGAGGCAAGTGGGCAAAGAAGAGTGCTTTCTAACTTCTGTAGTGCTATCACTAACTTATTACTCTGCAGAGATAATAGAGCAATGTCATTTTCCTCTGGTATTCAGTTTAGAATAGTTCTGTAATAACAAAATCCACCTCTGCTTATGGTTTTGTTCATGAGGAAAGGGCAGAGTCACAGTCTAATTAAAGAAAGGTTGCTGCAAGTATACATCTATATAGGTGAAGCTGTCTTCCAACAGGAACATTTTCCAAACAGGATTTTGTGCTCATCAATGAACTTCCATAAAAGCTTTTAAGAAATTAGTACTCGTGCATCCTTCAGGGGGGGAAATTTGGTGTCTAATGGTAACTGATATTAATGTTGGGAGTGTAAACGACTTCATGCATCCCTTCAAAGAGCTGGACAAGAGGAACCACCAGGCATTTTTCTGTAATTGGCCAATCCTAATCTCTTTAACTGTTATTGCTATCCATAATATAAGCTTAGGTCGTGTGTTTTGTGGTTTGAAATAGTGATTCATTAGTAGCCATTCAACATAGTCATGCAGCAAATGTCAGTAGAGTATTATTTCAATGTTATAAAGCTTCTGTAAGTTACCACAGCATGTGTAAATTCAGAAAGAAAAGATCAAGATTAAATATCAAAATCCAAGTGTTTAAAATTCTCTTTTTTTATGTGAACTTGGAAATAAAATTATTTTTTGAATTTATTTTTATCCCTTAAAAAGTGAGCATGTATTTTTTTCCTGAATTTTTAACAAGAGGATTATATGTGAGTTTTTAACTGTGCTCAAGTCTGCTGAACATCTGTTAACATTTAAACCAGATAAGATATGTGAGAATCTTCCAGAAAAGCAAAAACAAACCAAACACAGAAAGATTTTTTTTTTTCTGCCATAACATAGGGGCTAGTTTTTTGTGCCTTCTCTGCTCTTTTGCACGTCAGCATATACTCATCAAAACAGGCTAAATAAAATGTTATTGTGCCTATAGTGAGAGATGTTTTCATGTCAGAAACCACAGCTGTCATACCTTCTTCTTAGGCTTACTCTAGTAAGTACACTCTGGGACTTCCCAAAGTGACATCAAAAGCTTTTTAAATAGACAACTAAAAAAAGGTGTCATCATGTAAAATATTTCTCTGTCTAAGCACAAATGTATAATCTTTGTACAATCCCTTGGAAAATAATCAATTTTCTTTCCCAGGGTATGTCTTGTAATTTAAAATAATGTGCACAAGTTCAAGCAATATTTTACTATTTCCCTTGCTGTGCTAAAATCAGAAGTTTTGGCAGTGTTACCTTAAAAGCAAAGGTAAATCATAGACAATTTTAATAGCTTGTCTGCATTTAAATGGATGTTTATCATTTGTATATGCATACATGCATATCAAAAGTAAAATGCCCCTTGTGGAAGAAGTGTAGTATTAGGGCATCAGTATGGTTTATTCTGTGTACTATATAGGGTGTGATGTCATAAATAAATAGTTTAAAGAATTTTTAATATTGTTACTGGAAAGCATGTAAAAGGCCAGTTACTAAAGGAGATGGATTCTAGGCAGTCCTAGTTTATTGTGTAGCTTGTTTTTCTGACCTGGAATGAGAATGAAAGAGATCAACACTCAGTTCAATGTAAGTGGTTTCCTTCAATTTTTCTGTTTAAATATAATGAAGTGCTCCCTAGGCTTGGACATGTCACAGGGTAATACCTCACTACAATGAATTATAAAAAGTAGTAATTCAATGTGAGCTGTAATTACTGTGCTCTGCAGTAGGATTAGCACTCACAATGTGATATAAAATAAATTTATCTATACATGCAGCATGTCTGCAAAGTGCTTGCTAACTTAGGTTTTTAAATTAATACTGTCCTCGTTCAGAAGTACGGGAAGTCACAACTGGTTGAGGCTTTCCTAAGATAGAGAGGTCCCTTTGGCTGACTATTCTCATGTTTTGCTGTTTTTCTTCTTTAGAAATTCTCTCCATTAATGGAGTGGTTTAGACTATTTCCTTCTTTGGAAAATCAGTAGTTAAGGACTTCTTTCTTGGAGACAGAGTGCAGCAGTCTCTGATAGTGTGTGGGTCCTGGTAAAGTACCAGGCCTTCAGCTGGTTCAGTTCACTGATCTGAGGTGTCTGTGTATGAATAGAACAGTTATGCAGTGTAAGATTAATAACCTGGGTTTTATGGGTCCTCTAATGCATCTGATGTGCAGTTCCCTAGGATTCAGCCATGATTTTTTTCTGAGGCAGTGATGTGCTGTGTCCTCTTGATTCCACTGTGTTTGCCTTCTGTTCCTCATGGACTTCTCCTGGGTTAGTGCAAGTCCCAATAAACTTGGAAGCTTCCTTAAGGATCTCTGCAAGTTAAAGAGTTTCATTTCCACAGCTGCACCTTCCCTAACAGGCTTCATGGGACAACTGCCTACACAGTATTTCCTCTTCTTTCTTTATATATGCCTTTTAAAAAATAATACTCAAATACTAAGGAAGTCCTCAGTCTGTGCCAGTTCTCTTTTGTTAGCTGAAAGGCTCTATGAATTTATTCTCGTTTCTTCCTCCATTACCCATTACCTGCAAACAACAAGAAATTGCACTCAATGCTTTCTCTTTAACTACCACCATTCAATTGTAATGAATATACCACCAACCTAAACCATACATTTTTGAAGAACTGGGATCACAGAAAAATCAGAAATACCCTTTTCTCTTTCTCTTCCTTGTTACTGAATCAAGAGGAAAAAGCAAGGTGCATCTAGCAATATGGATTGGGGAAAAAAGTCTACGAAATCTCTCTGAAATGAAGAAAAAACAGATTGAACTTTTTATTTATTGTCAAAGGTACTTTAGGAAAGTTTGATGGCCCTTTTACAATTCATATTGTAAAAAATTCCTTGATCAATAATTTACAAACAACTGTTACTGTAGGAGTTCTCATTTATGCAGTTTTTAAACCTTACACTTCAACAAATTCATCTTGATTTTGTGGCAATGAACTAAAATCAAAGACAAAAGATCAGTCTCTTTTACTGTAGAACTGAAAGTTTCTGTATTAGGAGCACTGGCTGGACTTGACTAGACCACCTCCAGAAGGGCATCTCTTCTGAAATAAGATGAAAAGTCAGACTACTTGCTCTTTCATGTGTCAAAGGGGGGTAAAATTCTAGTGAACTGTGCAGTAACTGTCTATTCCCTACTGTGTACCAAGATTAAAATATCATTTTGACTGTGATCGTTACCAATCTGAAACTTCAATAGTTGTTCCTTAGAACTGAAGATGCATTCATCTCTCATGCCACACAACATCCATCTCTTTCTCTGCGCTACTTTTAAAAAGATCACTTGTGAAACCTGATGGGAGAAAAGTGTGTATTGGTTTGGATAAAACTGTATTTTACATGTCTCTAAAAAACATTTCCAAGAAATTCAGGTTTGTGAAGGAAGAAAAATTACAGGCTGTTAATGAAGAAGCATTTTTTTGCAGCATCTATAAATACTTAATGTAACACAGGAAGAGAAAGGAGGAATAGTTAAAGAGATGGAGGTAATCCACAAATTATGCTGGTCAGATTTAGTAGATTTAATTAAAAATTACAGACAAAAGACAGAGTGTTTTCCCTCTATAAACACAACAGTACTGAGCTGGATTTTAGTGTACTCAAATATTCATACTGTTGGGGTAAAAATGTGGTTGGTCACTGCTGCTTGGTTGCATATTGTCAACTTCATACACTAATCAGTTGAGCCAAAATAGGTGTGCAACAAAAGAGTAAAGCAAGAGAAAATAATCCTCTTCTTTCTTAAAAAGGAAATTTTGCAATAATTTCATTTTATATGGAGCATTAACTGATACCATTTAGTGTATTTGTCTAAATAAGTGAATTTTCTGAAATGCCTTTTTCATATTTTAGAGAGGCATTTGCACTATCAAAACCAGGAGAGGAAATAGGGTCATTGTTATGATATCCAACAAAGGATATCCCACCAATACCTGAACTGAGCTCCTCTGATCGGGGCTACTGGGGTTAATCAGCAGGCGTTGTAAACCAATGCCATCTTTACTGTTTGTAATTTCTGTTTAGAGGATAACACCATTCCTTACAAATTGAATATGTCTTTTTTTTATTCACACAATTTTTTTTTTAAATGTCACTGAAATTATCTCAGAGGAGCAGATCTGACGGGTCAATCACTGCAGATGGTAAGTGCTTTGTTAATTATACAGAAATTTAGAAACAATTGTAGAATGTCTTGCCTCAGGAGGAATTTCTCTCTTGCTCTGTTTGAGAGTAGATTTCCTCTACTGAATTAATTGTGTGTTTTTGTGCAGATAACAATCTCTCTGCTGCTTTGTAGAAATGACTCCTTGCTCCTTGTTCAAATATGCAACTGTAAATAAGCAGTGGATATTGCAAATAAACAATGCTTCTCTTTTTAAATAATGCAACGTGTGTAATTAGGACAACACAATTACAACTGTATACAGCTCTCAGTGTAACAATTAGTTTTTTTGGTAAAATGTAATTTGTTCCAATGTAAATGTTTTCCCTTAATTCTGAAGATTCCCTTGAGTTGTTACAATAACAAGCCTATTTCTACAAATATATGCAGTTGCACTGTACGTTCCAATACACAAATCAAAGAGGACAGCTACATTATAATAAGCCATGGGAATTATAAAGTCAGAGCAAAATGATATCAATCCTATTTTCTGAGGGGAAAATATGCCCAAATATCCTCTTTCCATTTCTGTTTTAATCCTAGAGATGTCAAATGCTTTTTCCAGTTTGATTTGAATTTACTTGAAAAAAATAGAAATAGAAAAAATTTCCTTTTGTTACACTGCTGATGTTACCCTGTCCTCCTGCTGCTGATGTCTGACCACTTTCTAGCCTTTCCACTGCTTATTCCTGTAGGTAAAGAAGTGCTATTATTGTCATTTTGCAGAGGAGTGACTGAGTCTCATAGAGCAAGAGAAATCTGCTTTAGATTTCATCAGAAGCTTGTTGGGAAACAGGATTTCAAATCCAGCCCTGTTCTCTTCCTGCCAGTAGCCCCCACATGCTCAGAGCAAGAGGGCAGCAAAGTGTCTGTGCAGTTCTTGCTTACAGCACAACCACTGCTCCGTCCAGCTCACTTCATCCAGTTCCACACAATCCCTCCTTCTCCTGCTCACCAGTTCACATTCACTTCCATAATGTTGCTCTTTTAAAAATCTGTACTTCCCCCTCAGCAGTAAAAAAAGCATTTGGAGCATCCGTGTGTGTATCATTCACCACATCAGGGAGTCAAATTTTTAATGTCTCACAGTTTTGCATTTGCTGGTAACTTTCCATGGCTAAAGTTAAACAAAGGGTGGAGTTTTTGTGGAAATTAGCACAATATGCTACCAGTGCATAAATAGGCAATTTTAGGTCAGCTGAATTAGTACTCCTGAAAGTGTCTGGGAGTTACAAGAGACAGAATGAATGTAATTACTCAGTACAGAGGGATGGAAGTGCTCAACACTGTGGAGGTGCCTTCCCCTGAAATCCCAGGGGGAGGGACCCTGCAGGGTACGGGTCTGTCCCTGTCCCTGTCCCCATGTCCTGTGTGCCCCATACCTGTTCCGGATTGGTTTTGGTTTGGGTGCCCAGGGCCTGGAAAGGGAGAGGGTCCCATGACTCGAGTCTGCCTGGGAACTCCAGCCATGTGGCTGGAGGAATAAAATAATCCCTGAACGTCTACAAAAATACTGCTTCATCTTTCCTTCCAAATCCATCGCTGTCTTATATATATTGTTGTAAGGATTCCCCGCACTACAACAAATGGAAGAGAAATGCTGGCAAACGATCCCTGGAGAAGATAATTCATGAGTAACTCTCGATATCTCTTCTTGCTTTCGTTTTGCTGTCCCATCTCTGAACAATGGAGGACACACGGAAGGACTCATGGCTGTCCGAACCACAAAGAGACATTTACCTTAAGCTAAAAAAGGTTCTGGAACAGCAATATGTAGATTTTAGCTTAATTCAAGCTCAGAAAGAGCTAAGACACTTTTTGGCATGGCTGTTTAAAAACTTCTTCTATGTTTCTTGGGATTTGATTCTTACCAAGGACTTTTGGAAGAATGTTTGGACACAGTTAATTTCCGAATCCAAAAATATGCCGATGCAGGACTATTTCCGTGAATATTACCTGATTTCAGACACTGCCAAGCAATATCGACTGTGTTCTGCTGCGGTTTCAGCAGCGAACACGTGGTCGAGCAGTGTGCGCGTTGCAGGGGGCTCCTCCGCCATCCCGGAGACCGCACGGCCCCGGCCGCGGGCACCGAGTGCATTGTGGGCGGCAGTGAGGGAGCTCCTGCGCGTGGGAGAGCCAGTGAGGCCAGGCACGGCGGGAGCAGAGCCGGTGGGGAGACCGGAGGCGGTGGGAGTCAGCGTGCACCAGCATGGCCAGACCGGACGTGCACGGCCCCACACAGATCCCAAGGAGTCCAGACCCCATGACAGGAACGCGCTGGCGGCCCCGGCCCCGGCGGTCCTGGATGTGGCAGCTCCGACATGAGAAAAACTGAAAGTGAAAGCAAGAACAAAGGAACTCGGAAAAATGAAAAGGTGATGGCAGCTAGGGTGTTTGGAACTGTAAAGTGGTATAATGTAAAGAAAAATTACAGTTTCTTGTTGAAAAATGATACAGGAGAAAGTATTTTTGTCCATAAATCTGCCATTGTGAAAAATAACCCCAAAAGTGATGTTCCAAGCTTAGAAGAAGGAGAGAGAGTAGAATTTAAAATTGTGCAAGGAAGGAAGGGCCCACAGGCCGCATGTGTTGCAGGCCCTGGGAGTGTCCCTGTGAAAGGCAGTAGATATGCTAGACAATATCCCCTTAATCCCTATCCTTTCCCCTGTCCCACTTTCCCCTTTTATCCCATGCCCCTTTATCTCCCATATATGCCCAGCCCAAATTTCCCTTTCTGGTTCCCCTCACAAAACCAGTCTTTTTCATTTGCCATTAATCCCTTTGCAATGCCGATGAGGGGGATGAAAAGGAGGGAGGGAAGAAATTAACTGTCATTTTCTAAGATTCCAACAGATAGAAAAAGAAAAATCCTTTCCCCAGATTCCATCTGAAGTGTGCTCAAGTCCTGTCTCCCTTCTGATGCTCCAAAGAAAATCTGTTTGGTCATTTGGGGACCCAAGATAGTGGCTTCCTTTCCTTTGAAAATGTTTTGTTGCTTATCCAACTGTATTTTCCAATGTTCTTTATTTAATAAGAAAGGGTGAATTGTGGAGGTGCCTCTCCCTGAAATCCCCGGGGGAGGGACCCTGCAGGGTACGGGTCTGTCCCTGTCCCTGTCCCCATGTCCTGTGTGCCCCATACCTGTTCCTGATTGGGTAGTTCGGGTGTGCCCAGGGCCCGGGAAGAGAGCAGGGTCCATGACTGAGTCTGCCTGGGAACTCCAGTCATGTGGGCTGGAGGAATAAAATAATCCCTGAACATCTACAGAAATATCGCTTCATCTTTCCTTCCAAGTCCATCGCTGTCTTATATTTATTGTTGTAAGGATTGCCCACACTACAACACAACACATTCTATGAAAAATGAATTGTCTGAACTTCATTTTAGAACTGGCATTTCATCCTCTTTGTACCAAAGTTTGCAAAATGTTGGTGTTTTTTCTTGCCAAGCTACACTGTTGTCATTTTGGGAGCTGTAAGTTATTTAATCTAAGCCTGGGCCTGCAGTTTCCCGTTGTCAATTTTGCAGGGCACTCAATGAACAATTGATAAAACCCCACACATCAGTAGTAATGTGCAATGATTATAGGGCAAGGGCCTGCGATAAGCATTGTCTGCTCTGGTTAAGTCATCACTAATGAAACATCACAGCTGATTAAACTGGCAATGAGAGCAGTTCCCTATAAACATGCTCCATTTTCTCATTGGATCTTCACCTCTCTTTCTTAAAAAGCAAGATTTGAGCAAGACAAACAGAAATGCTCTTTTAATTATAAATCATGCTAGAAATCTCATTTTATGATTACTGGCATGTTCTGGAAAGACTTTGTCTTAATTATATGTACATCACTACATTTCTTTCCCTGCATTCTAATAAGATAAAGAGGATGAAGAAAATACAGGGAAAAAAGTACAAGAGTCTCTGTTATTGCAGTGAAACTGAATATTTACATTCATCCTGTACCCAGACTTGGGCCTCTTCTTGAATAACAGTAATGGTGATCAAAGCAGAGAAGATCTTAGAGCTCTGTGCTTTCAAACTGCTCATTAATCACTATAATTCAGCGGAAAATAGGAACAAAACTACCCCAACAAACAACACAATCATTGCAGTCTGAAGAAAAGGGGCTCTCACCAAATAAAGCTGAAGCAAGGTAAAGATTGTTCTATTACACAGTATGTCAAAGTTAAATACGGGTCTAAATCTATTCAAAAATTTAGAACAGTCAAAATGAGTCGAGAGGCTGCTTTGTTACGTGAATAACCTTGTGCAGAGCCTGCTGTGTCATCACCACCAGTGTCAGCAGTGTCTGTTTCTGCACAGGCCTATTTCAGCCTTGACACTACTAACTGTGGTACTAAGGTGGTGTTTGATTTAATTAAATGCCACTCCAAAGAAGACCCATGTACCTATAGCACATGTACCTGGAGGAGCTTCTGCTTCTTCCTCCTAAGCAGTTTGGTATTTTTCTGTTTATGCATGGAAATGAAACTGCTTTCAGATACGAAGCTGAATGGTAGCCAGGTGCTTTATAACTGTGTTAGCCTGAAGCTCTCATGAGAAATATTTTTTCCTGGAAAATAAATTATAACACGGCTAAGTGGTGCCTGACAAAGCTAAACAGGAGCCATGCTGCTCTATTGCAAATTCATCTGCAGTCTCTCGGTAGAAAGACAAATAAAAGCACTTCATCAAAATCAGTCAGGGAAGCACAGGAATGCTCATCAGAGACCACTAAACTCTAAATACCAATCAATTTCACCAACTTTTTTGTCAAACTTGCAAGTCCCCTCAAGCACTGTCGTCTAGATCTGCCAGAAGATGCTGCATGAAATGTGGGACCAGAGCAGGCGAGCAATGGCTGAAAGCCCCTCTCTGACACTCGTAATTAGTGCATGTGCTTATGATCAGCACGGGCCAGCATTTATCAAAGTCAGTAGGTGGGGCTGACATTAAGGTTTTGAAACCAGGCCTAAGGGCTCACAAACCTTACGATCCATTTGAGAATTGGGCTCACCATTTCTTTACTATATCAGCTATTTTCCAGTGACCTGGGCATGTCCCAGTGGCCAGAAGGCATTTTTGTTACAAACATCATGAGTGCAGACAGGAGTCTAAAGACTGCCCTTGAATTCAAAGTTGATGAAATATACAATATTGAGGGATTTCTGTTGAAGAATTTGCACTGAGACTTCTTCCTGCACAAAGAGATCCCAAAATTCTTTTACAGCCGATGGGACATTACATGTTATGACAGTGTTAAGTCCCACTCCCTGCTACCTTTGTCCTCACCATTCTTCTCTGTCAAATGCAAAAGTAGTTCTGAGAGAAGAAAAAATTAAAATGTAACCTCCTCACCCATTTCTCTAAGCTGTGGTTATGTCTTCACTGTTTTAATGTTCACATTTGTCATGTCAGAAATGTATTTTAAAGTTTTGTTTAAACTATGTCAGGTTCTGTAAACACACCATAATGGGATAGAGAACAAAATAGCTTCTCTACTGCACCCCACACCCACTTTGTGTCTGTTTGAGCCAGATTCAACCACTGGTTTGCACATATTTATGATCAAATAGCCCATCAAATGGGCTATGAAGCAGAGTACAGCACAACATAAGTCTGTGGTGATTTGGTCTAACTTGATTCTGAATTAATTTTAAAATAATTCAGCCCCTCCTGGCCTGTCTTCCACCTCCCCACAATATCCTACTGAGTGTCCTTTTATTCTCAAGCCTTTTTCTCTGGGATTCATTCTTTTACCTTCAGGTTTTTGCTTTCTTAAAAATCTCTGCTACCTTTTTTCCATGTCATTATTTAGATATTCCTCCATTCTTCATTTCATGGTTTCTTTAAATTTCCCATCCAAAAGAAGACCTTCTTTTTTAGCTCCCTCCAGCTCCCCTGTTTTCTGGAATTATGGATCAACCCAAGCTCCACATTTGCCTTCTGTGACAAATCTTGACTCCAAGCTTCTTGGAACAAATCTGATTTTATTTTTGGATGGAATTTGCTCAGAAAAAAAAAAAAAAGATCAAGTAAACAGAGGTTTCCAGCTATTATCTGCTGAATTCTGAGTCTTCAGTCTCAAGGCTGTGTGCATTGTTCTTTGAATATCATGTAGAGCACATTTTGTAAGAGGCTTGTGGTTTCTGTATGTCCCCTGAATCATGAAAAGGTGATGGAAGCAGGAGAGGAGAAGGTTGTCTTAAGCATTGAAATACTCCCCTGCAGTGCCCTGTAGCCCACAATTCCTGTATACACTTATAAATGCTGGGCCTGAGGAGAGATGTAACTTATTTATTTATGTACATACTTTGGTAAGAAAAGCAATACAAAAGCAGTCACCACTGCAAAATAAGAGTGTTTCTGTTTTGCTGGACTTACAAAAGGGAAAGTGCTTGGATCGATGTTCTGCTGTTGTGTAATGAACAATGCATCACAATTCTGCATTGTTTTCTATAAAAATTCTCCATTGCTGGTGACCATAAAATTACAGGAAAAGATACCTACATTTCCTATCACTTCTAAATGATAAAAACAACACATAACCTCTTCTTAGAAACAAAGCCTTAGCATTCAGAATAGAAGGTTTGATGATAAGCTCTAATGAATTTAGTCCTTTGAATCCTACTTCAGGTGAGGGTAGTGAGTCACTGGGGCAGAATTCTCAGCAGTAAAGAAGTAGAGGAAAACAAATCAGTAATTTTCCTGCAGAGCAGTGGTCTAATCACATCTGACACCAATTAGCATCCTTGCTGATGGTCCCTATTAGGACATAGTTGAAGTCTGAATTACGTGTCTCAACAGGGCAGTGGTCATTTTGCTCAGCAAAATTTTCATCCTTGGCCATAAAGCCAAGGAGGAAAAAACATCTTCAAGAACATCAGCTTCAAAACTGTCCCTGAAATGGGCCTGTCCTTTTTTGCTGTCACCATACTGTCAGCTGAAACAACATCAGTTCAGCTTCTCCCATTGTCAGCAGTGAGCAATTCTCAGAGAAGATGCAAAGTGTGAATGCACATCATTCACAATTGAACTCAGCATCGAGTGTGCTTGCCAGGGTTAGTCACTGCAAAAGGAAGAACGCCTTGTAGCTCACTAAACATTTCCACCTTGCTTTTGCTGGTTATATAAGCTAGAAGTATCCTTGCAGAAAAGATCCACGATTTTTAAAATGTATTTAACAGGCAAAAACATGTATTAAATTTGTATAAATTTCACAGATATTGTGGAAATCACAGGATTTATGATGAAGTGGGGTAAGGGAGAAGTTACTATATTTTCACCGTCTAAAAATGTTTTGTTGTGTATTTTCAGTTTCCTGGAATTCACCAGGCAAAAACTGCTATGTTAACAAAGACCTACTGGACCTTTTTCAAGTGTAGCTGACTTAAACCCCAAGAATTTCTTGGCCTGTTTTACCTTCTCAGGTCTTAAAACATATCTGTGCACTGAAATTGTGTCAAGAGACACATATTGCTTAATTACAGAGAAGCATTTTGACAAAAAATACATTTCCCATGCCTTCTTCAGCTCTTAATTGTTCCTGCCAATTCTCCACTACCATCTGTCATCAATTCCCATTTTTCTCTTCAGCTGAAATATGAGTGTAATACTGATTCCAAAATATCATAATAGAGTCTGTGTCCCCTTTGTACTGCATTTTCCTGAAGATAACAGCAGAGGATTGCAAATCCTGTTCAAGATTGCCAGTAGGTTTGTCAGTGTTCAGAGTCAAGAAGAAAAGCTCATCTGCTAGAATGACTCATGACAACCTCATCTTTGATCACTGGGACAGTTTTCAAATTATGTCCCCTCCAGTTCCAGGGCATTTTCAGATCTCCTGTTTTTCAGTTGAATTTTGAAGCTTAAATAATTTTGTTCCTGGCCCAGGCATCATCAAATGTAGGAGAAGGCAATTCTTCTCTTTGTCCCAATTTTCTCCTAATGAGGGTATTTCCTTAGTGGTTTTTGGTCACTTAATTTTTTAAACAATGAGCCGGAAACAAATGCTGGTGAGTAACGAGCTTAAAATTCAGGATACTTTCTGTAGAAATAAAAATAATATAGTTCACATAAATTCATCTGTCCATACTAAGGAGTGTTTTTCCCCATCTTCTTGCTTGACATGAAACCTGTAATTTCTTTGCTCTGTGGATTGACCTGGGAGTAAGTAGGAGCTCCACTTGTACCTTGGCTCTCTAGGGGGGACACATCAGGCACAAGTGCACCTGGATCTCTTGGCCTGTCTCAGCCGATCAGAGATAACTAAATGAAAATGTCAGCTTAAAAGAAATGAGTGGCACATAGAAAACACAGCCCAGGTACTTCTGGGACATGATTTTGAAATGTGGCCAATCAGAAACGACTGAAGTTTGTTCCTGCTTGCTGACTGCAGACAGTCTTCAGGGAAATAAGTCACATCTAGTCTTTCAATTAGTAAGACAAACTGTGCAGATGTCACACTGAACACATTCAGCACATTTCAGAAGAGGTCAGTAGAGTAAAGGAAATCAGTATGTCAGTGGTTTAGCAGAATACTCAGGGAATTTTCTTCAAGGTGTGGTTGCACCAAAGGAGCGAGTCCTCCCTGGAATCACTAAGATGGCTTTTCTAAGGAAAACTCTCCTCACTGGAGGCTGAAACTCTCCAGCCATTCAAGACATGCACTGTGACTGCAACAGAGCAAAAAGAACAGGTTTAAACTTTTTCATCCCCAGAATGTCCAAACTCATGTGTGTGAAATGGGCAGCTCAGAGAGTGCCCTTTTGCCATCTGAGGCTGCAGCAGTGAAATGCTCTGGTGCTGGGGTCCCGTGTGGGTTTGCCTGCTAACGAGCATGCCCAGACTGTGCTGGTTATGAGGGCAAATTGTGGTTGTTGCTAAGATAGATTTGAAGTGAAACTGATGCATAGAAATGAAATGATTGATATCTTATTTTTCTGAGTGTAGCAGTGTGAACATTTGCTGTAAATTATATTTGTTACAGACCCAGAATCTTTTGGCAGTGACTCTGAGTTTGGATGGACTGGCTAAACAACTTGTTAAACAAATGGGTTTCAGTCTGCATTTTGCAAATTATTTTGATTATACAGTGTCGTTTGCATGATTAATGAGTTGCAGAGATTTATTATTTCTGTTATCTGACTGGACTTCTTTTTCAATGGAAATAAATAACTCCATCAACACTATTAGATTTGAATGTAGTATATAATAATATCTTGTTATCTAGACAGAGCTGTAGATTTTTACTTGCAAAGGTACCATGTTGTATTTAATGATTCAGCCAAATTATTTCTTGCAAGTACTGTTGAAAATTTAGTTGCTAATCAATGCTAACTTGGATAAAATGCAAATTTTGGAACAAATATACATGTACATATGTGCTCACACACCCCTCCCTGTCCCTAGATACTCAGTGTGATTAGTAAATCAAGCTGCTGACATATCATTATTATCAAAAACTGAGTTTCCACATAATGAGGCATCAACAAGTCAATGATAAAACCTGATTTTTATTTTCATCTTCTCTAAAGTTCTCAATGAAAGAGCAAAGATCCAATAAAACTATAGAAACTGGTTATACATATTGCAATAATAGACCTGCAAAATATTTCAGGTAAACTGAAGGCATCAAAGGAAAAAAATATTCCAAATATGCTGCGGCAAATGTGTGCACTAAGTGAAGGAAAATTCCTGGTTTTTTTTTTTTTTTAATGAGCTAAATTAGTTTCTTTTCTTCTAAACAGAATTTTTCTACCTGTCATTTGTAATCTGTGTCATTCTATTTGAGTGATTCTTAGGGCTGCAGCAAATGATTTGGCTGCCTTCCAAATCTTATTTGAAACAGCAGCAGTAAAGCTTTCCTGGCCCATCTGATCCTTATAGTGGTCACTGCCTGCATCTCACAAAGGCAAAATGGGCCATGTATTTATCCTTCAGGTGCTGAGGTTCATTGTCCAGTGGAGCTTAGGGTGTGTGCTCTGCCCTGCACACCTGAGGTGCCAGAAGAGGCAGCTGCGTGGCGTGGCAGCCCCCAGCAGCGTGCTGGGGTAACCTCTGCAGCTGGCTGGGGGGACTCAGCACGTCTGACTTACACGGAGCCGTGGTTTGCCAGTCAGCTCTCAGTGACCTGCTTGATTCCACGTGTGCAATTCTATCTCTTGATTGTTTGGTGTAAAGATGAGCTGAAAGGAGAGTTAGGTTCTATTTCATGTAGGGGTTACAAGATCTGCTTTTCTTTCTGTGTTCATTATTTGCTTCATGTTTGTAATAAGTCTAGTGGGGTTGGGACCATCACTTTGTCCTACTACAAGCTGGAAAGAAAATGTAAGAAAGAGTCATGCTACTAGAGGAGAGACCTGGGTCAGGTCTGCAACTAACTGCTTTGATCAGCAAAGGGGCACACATCAAATTTCACGTATCAGACAGCCTTGACAACTGAGATCACACCCTAATTAGTGGGATTAATGGGAGAACCAAAAGAAGG